>WBMW01000442.1:514408-547592 GCA_013396635.1 Penelope pileata
GCACCGCCCCCGGCCACAGCAGCAGCCCCAGGAGCAGCGCCGGCAGCAGCGCCGCGGGGAGAGGCATCCCGGCTAGCGGCGCGCAGCCACGGGCCGGCGGCCGGTCGCTCCGAAAAGACGCTCGGCCCCCAGCTCACACTTTATACTGAGGTCAAAGCGGGGCGAGGAAAAAAAAAAGAAAGAAAGAAAGAAAAAGAAAAAAAATAAACACAAAACAACACACGCAAAAAGAAAAAAGTAAAAAAAAGAAAAAGCGAGGCAGGGGGAAGGAGGGAGCCCCGCACTCAGTCCTCTGAGGATCTGCGGTTTCCCTGGGCAGGCTGCATGAAGAGGAAATCCCGGGAGCAAGAGCTTCTGAACTTGATCTCAACTCCTGGAGTCTTGTCTGAAGTGCTGATCTTCTATAGCTGCTCAGCCATAGCGCTTTAGCCCTAGCCACGATATTTATATATCCATGTGCGTTGGTACCTATTACATCACCACCTACTGCTGTCTGCTGCAGCCCTCCGGTTTAGCTGAAAGTCAAATTATCACCCCTAGATGCTTAACAACTCCGAAGCGTCTTCAGGGGAAAGGGTGAGCAGCGCTGGTGCTAAACAAGAGGGACAGCACAAACTTTTAAAATGAAAAGGTCATATTTTGCATTCATCATAGAAGCTTCCTTCTCTTTCTTTCTCTCTTTTTCTTTCTTTCTTCCTTTCTCTCTTTTTCTTCCTTTCTTTTTTTCTTTCTTTCCTTTTCTCTTTCTCTCTTCCTATCTCTTTTTCTTTCCTCTGCTTTGCTCTTTTTATCACTTCTCCTCTCTGCTCTTTCCTCCCTCTATTCCTCCTCCTTTCTTTTTCTCTCTTTCTCTCTCTCTTTTTTTTTCTTTTCTTCTTTTTCTCTTTTTCATAAGTGCTTACAAATGCTAATGGAGGACGCAAAAATCAAAGAATGCCCAGCACCCTTTCCCCCCAGCACAATGTATGACTTTGTGGAAATCTGTGGAATTTCGGCTTTTGCTGTAACCAAGCGACATGGTTTACAGTTTGCTGGATGCAGAAAAATTCCCTTCATTAACAGCCAAAATAGTTGTTGCATGGGAGGTTTACAAAATGAAAAATGAAAGAACTTGAGAAAAAAAAGAAAAAGAGAGAGGAAAGAAAACAACAAAAAAAAGGCCAAGGCTTTATTAAGGGAGAAAACAGTTAAAGAAGCAATAGATGCTTGAAAGCAGTGATCATGTGTCTGATTTCAGATGTCCCTTTAAGAAACCAGAAAGCACAGCATTGCTCTGGAGTGCAAGACATGTGGAGCTCCCTCTTGGTCACTGTACTGGTAGGGATAGTAGTGACAGCAAGTAGTTCCTGATCTTTAGAGGCTGCCCATGCTTGTAAGTATTGCTGTGATTTTTAATGGTAGGACGATTTTCTGATCTTTGTTGTGCACGCACTTAAATGTTACTGTTTTGTCTTAATGATGCAGTTGTTCTTAGATAATTACTTCTTAAGTTTAAGTTCATGGGAGAGAAACTCAGCATTTAAAAGCAGAAGAGGAGAAGTTTTGGTTCCGGCAGTCTAGAGCTGCTTTGATTAGAGCAAATCCCATCTGTTTTGTCACCTCCCTGCACCTAAGCCCAGCCCTCAACAGGTTTTCAGAACCCGCAGGTGAGGGGGCATTAGAACAGTTTTGGAAGGTCCTGAATTAATATGAAAGTGGGGGGAAGCGGTTTGTGACTCAAGTCCTTTATGGCCTGAGGACAGTTTAGTCTTTCACACCAGTAAAGCACTCCTGCTGTTCCAGCAAAGGATGCAAGAGAAAAGAGAATTGCCCGAAGCCAGATGACAGCTCACCTAGGTGCGAAAATCTCTGACCTTCGCTAAACCTAAGCAAACTCAGATGATGTACTTTTATTTCTCCCTGTGAGGTGCACGCTCTGTGTGTGTGTGTGTATGCGTGTGCGTTTTCTCCAGTGTTTTCTGTCTCCCACCACACCTCTCAGGACAGCAAGGCGATGGCTGCCTGCGGCCTGCTGCTCTATGGGCAGGAGTCCCCTAGGTGCAGCTTTTTTCCTAGTGTGCCCAAAAAGTTAATTTTTATGTGTGTTGTAAAGAGAGCAGTCTTCAGATGTTTCCCTGCAGAGATTTACAGGCTGGTAAATCTGATGAGGTCAAACACATACATTTACTGCATTTCCATTTGCACCAGGCCTGTCCGGGCACTCTCACACCTGTGCAGCCCAGGGATCCCTTAGGCGGGGCCAGCTGGGAGCAAAGCTGCTGCTCGTGGGCTCAGAAAGCCTGTGCTGAAAAGCTTGTCCTTCCTGAGGGTCTCAGCATGATCCCACCTCACTTCCAGACCTGAGTTATTTGCTATTAGCAAACACTGGATGAAGCTGGGATTAAGTTTATTTACCTGCAGAAGGACAAGGCCCAGGAGCAGCGCTCTGGCCAGCACACCTCCCTGCAGATTCCCCTGCAGCAGGAGTGGGGTCAAACGCCCACAGTCAACACGTCAGGACCAGGCCTGCTTGGCCTGGCTGCCACTAACAGCCCCGGGTTTCCCCTGGGGTACTCACATCCCTCTGTGCCTCACTTTCCCCACACATCTGTGGGCCCACAAAGTCCCCATTATTAGGGAGGATGCTGAGATGGAAATTGGGTCTGTTAATTCATTTGTAAACAAGTAGAATCTTGTTAGGGTTGTGCTTGTTAAATACCTTGGGCAAGTGATTGTTCCTGACCCAAGAACTGTGAGCCCAAAGGCCTTAGTTCTGTGAACGTGGAAGCAGGGTAAGCCTTTAGGTAGAGACATGTGCTGAAGCCACAGCAGGCTGGGGGACATACAGAAATGGGTCCTGAAATGCCCGTTATGCTCTGAGTCCTTATGTTTGTAAGATCAGGTCCCAGACAGTTGCACAGAGCACCCAGAACACCACGTTAAATGGCAGCAATATCACTGATGAATAAAAGACACTTTTACAAGTTCATTCTTCAACTTACTACAGAAAATGGCACTCTTCCCATGAAGGCTTGAAAAGAGTCTTTCTCAGAGAAAAAGCTAAAAGTTTTCAGCTAAGAATGAAGTAATGAGGTTTGATTTTGGTTTGAATTATCAATATTCTTGTGTGTGAGCATGTGTTAAGCTGGAGTTGATATCTGAGCTGCCCAGAGGCCTGCAGATGAGCTCTTGGTACTTTGACAATGCAGGCAGTTCATTAAACTCTATGCAGATACTGTTCCACAACACTCTAAAATAAAGCTCCTACTACCTACAAAACACTAGTCCTGATGCTTCAAAGCACTCCAATTGCTGAGCTGTGTGTACCTGTGGAAAATACACGGAGATGAAAGCAGAGCAGGACTGCAGCAGTTTAAATTTACGACAGGTGTAAACAACAGGTGGAAGCTGCTGACATTCAGAGCCTTTGTGCTTCAGCAAAAATATTTCCACTTGGAAATTATTGTCACGGGAAACAATCCAAATATTATATTCCTTATGGAAGTCAATGAAACTGTGTTTTTTCTTTTTTTCATGAGTATAGTGTTCCCTGATTCCAGGGAGTTTCTATAGCTGCTGCTTGTGTAATACCGAAACAGCTCCCAAACTTTAATGTATCCTTACAAAACAGAGAATTATCCCAGGCTAGGGATGGACGCAGAGATGCAGTGATTTACCTGCAGTTGGCCAGGCCCTCCAAGGCAGAGCTGGAGACAGAGCATCCGACACCTCTTCAACTTCCATGTGGTGAAGGGGAGCCGGGTGTCTCTGGGTCATCTCTATTTCTTCTGACTTTTCCATATCATGCTGTTCTCCACCACTGTGTACCCCCTACATGGTGTGTCACACACTCTTTCACAGCAATAATTTAAATATTAAGACAGGTAAAATGTCTTCATCTTTGCATTGGATCTGTTTCTGTAGAAGTATGTGGATATCACAGTTCAGAGAGCTCTGCTTTCTAAATTCCTCTAGGCTTAAAGTATAAGAAAGAAGAAAGGATTCACAGAATTCAGGCCCACACCCAAATTCAAATCCTGTATCACGTATTCTGAAAGAAAAAGGAAAATGAAGGAATCGGGTTTCTCTTCAACCTTTATGGAAAATATTTTGCACTTGCAATCACCCGAATTTGACTGTGTGTCTGTATCTCTAAAGAGTTCTATGTCCATCATTGGAAAATCTATTTGCATATTTATTAACCCCACTGAATGTAAATGGCCCTGAAATATATTGCTCATGGTCTCTTCTACTGAAGGCAAATATTGTACGGAGATCCTTTGATCTGGAGGGATGGGGAGTGGACTGGAAGGGGCATGGAGAAGTACATTGTTAGGAAAAAAGCCCTTTCACCATGTTTGCATGCTGCCAAGACATGATAAAAAAGCAAGCCCATACCCTGGCTCCCCCTTTGCACACACCCCTTTTAATTATGATGATTTTGGGAGACAACCCAGCGATCTGCAGAAGGGACTCGCCTGAGAGAGCTTTCTCACGTTCACGTTTGGCTGCCCCTCTGTGCGAGCAGGGCAGCGGACTCGGGAGAGGATGGAATGCAGCGCGGTGCTGGGGCCCGAGCCCAAAGGGCCGGGGTCGCTGGGAGACCTTCGCATCCCGGCCTCTGCTGCCTGCATAGCATGCATACCCACTCAACGCCAGCAAGTCATATGCACTTTTTTTTTTTCTTTTTGCAGCTGGTCTATTTGATCTCTGTGTGCCTGGGCTGTTTGCTGTTGTGAGTGTCTTGCTGTGATCAAAACCTTATTATCTTGGGTGAAATTGTAGCATTATATATTGGAAAAGGGCAATGGAGTATAGCAGCAAGCAGCTGCGATGCTGGGCAGACAACAAAGGCAGTGTATTTGCACTGGTTCAGCAGGAGCACTGGGTGTCACTTTGCTTGTAATGGGCATGGACTTTTTCCATAGCTACTCTGCTGCTATTGAGCTTGAGCAGTAGTACATCTGCATGTATCTCTGTATAAAGCAGAGATCAGAGAGGACCGTGTTCATCTGTGTGGCTCCTGTATGCCTTCAGTGGCCTAGCTGCTGCAATTCCTGCTTCCAGCTTGTGACTGTGCTGCTCACATACACCCTCTTCTATGGGGATGGGCACCGAAGAGCTCCAACTGGAAGATCAAGTCACAGGCACTTGACTTTCTATGAATTACATTCAGTGTCTTAGCAGTTTTTTTTTTTTTTCTCAGCTTCCGTGCTTGATTTGTTAGCTTTATTACTTTTGCGCTATAAGGTTACTGTTCCTACGCTGCTATTTCTGAGGTGTGGGGTAGCGGTGTGGTGACAGCAACCCTCCCAGAAGCCCAGCTCTGTTCTTATCCAACTGATCTGAATGGTCACGGCAGGCCACTTCCTTGTCCTGCTGGTCCTTGCCACTGACTGACACAGGAACAGCTCTCAGGTGAAGAAACACATCTGGACAGTACATTATATCCTCTGCTTCTTGCCCTGTTTCTGCAGGCTGCAGCTCTGCTCTGTGCTTTTCTTAAAGCACGCATTCCTCAAAGCCCAAATTCCCAATCTTACTATCGCTACCATGCCATCTTTTCAGCAGTTTTCTTTACGCTGTTTGCTTTTACACTGCTAGC
Organism: Penelope pileata; assembly: GCA_013396635.1. Lineage (NCBI taxonomy): Eukaryota > Metazoa > Chordata > Aves > Galliformes > Cracidae > Penelope > Penelope pileata. Next base: position 519,993 of record WBMW01000442.1, read on the forward strand.
AGGTCTTTTCGCCATACATTCTTCATGTTGTCCACTATCCTCTCACTTATTTCTCCTTTTTCTGTTCTACTCCCTCCTCCATCCTCGGGACCAGATGGCACTCAAACTTTAACCACAGAGCTGAAGTTTGTCTCTTACCTGGCGGATCTTCTGCAGTTGCCTTTGGGGAGCCACTGCTTACTTGAATGTGTGAACTATAAATGGCATGAAAATGAGCTTTGGAGAGTGATGGCATGAGAACCAGCTAAGGAAGGAATCCTTAACAGCCTAAGTGGGATTTCTCTCTGAAGTTATGATTAGCATCAGCTCCTGAAACTGGAGGTGCTGCTTTTCTGTGGGGTGGTAGGACAAGCGGAGAACATGGAAGACCTGAGGACTCTTCAGAGATGCCATCTTTCTCAGATTGAGAATATCAAAGGGTGAGTTCTGTGTTTTGTTAACAAAGAGGGAGCGTGTGATTGGAGTTTTTATTTTTGAAGAGCAAGACTCAGTGGGATGGGACAATGGAAACGCCCTAGAAAGCCATCAGCCAAGCCATGTGCTGGGGTCTTCCCATAGACTCACAGCATGCTTATTCAAGCTTCATGACATTAGAGCCTGAGTTTGGTGGGAAAGTCTGTTAAGAACAAGGTGGAGAAATATGTTCAGAGGACTCTTGCTGTTAATGTAAGTCTTTTTAAGAAAATTTAGTCCCCAGCAAGGCTCATTCTAAAACTCCTGTGCTTATACTTTCATATTCATTGCTGACATTTCTGCATATGCTATTTTGTTCTTCCTTGTCCTGTATTCTTTTTACCTATTGAAATTATAAACACTTTAAAACTAAAAATACACATTTTTTTTCCTTCTGTCAGATTATGGCACACATACTCTTGCTGATACATTACTTGGCACTCTGCCAAACAAAACTGGTAAAAGGAAACAAAATAGAAAATGAGTTTTGAGAATCAGGGTAAGTGTTTGTTAAGCTTATTTTTATTATTATTATTGTGGGAAATAGTAGCTTAAGCTAACTTTTTTGTGTGAGAATGTTTTAGCTGACTTTGAGTGTAGCATAACTGGTTTACACAAATCTGTTCAACGTGTGGCCTCTCCTGTATGAATCATTTTCTACCGGTGGCTGATGCAAAAAAAAACTGGCTGTTGTAAGCAAATGACGTGTATTGCTGAATTTTAAAACTTCCCAGCAAAGCACCACTTAAAATCTGTCAGAACATATATGGACATAGCTGTACAATCCATAACCTCTCTGAGCATGTAGAAGAGTGGCTTTTCCAGTTGACCTTTAGCGTCACAACCATGAAACAAGAGAATGTCTCTTTTCTTTCTTTACTCCTGGACTTTTCACAGTGCTCATTGCTACAGGGTCTGAGTCCTCTCTGGGGTCGCTGGCCATATCCTCAGACTACCCCTGTGAGCTGGGTTTTACTGCCCTCCTTCCCAGCCCGTTGCTCACTGTGGCACCAAACCAGATGCCTTTACCTACGTCTGGGGTGGCAGAGGGGAAACTGAGATCAGAGAGGTTGTGGAAGATCTGTGTGGTCTGTCTGGGCTGACAAACTGCTGTGGTAGAGGTTCTCAAAGCCTGGTCTAAGCAAGTGGCTTTCCCGACACGGCACACTGTAGAGAACCCATGAGATTAACTTGGACCTTGAGGACAGTACAGCTTGTTTGCCTGCAGTGAGGGATGCAGCTGGGCTCCTTTGGTTTTGGATGAGCTCCGCACCCTGGGGACAGGGCTGGAGCACAGATGTCCTGAAACCTTCGTAAATACTCCTCCTTCCTAATAACCACCACTAGTACTGGCAATGGCTAAAATTTTGTCTTGCAGACAGACAGAAGGCCCTGAAAACAGTCAAGAGAACAGAGTTTAACAGACAGCTCACTCCAAGTACCCAGTTCAGCTCTACATTACTCCCAGTGAAACCAGCCCGGAGGCACAGTACAACCAGATACAACTGCTTTGTTTATAGGTAAGTGTTTGAAAGGTAACCTGCAAGCCATGAAGTGTATGTGCAAGTGAAGTGTACGTGAAGTGTACATGAACAGTCCTACAGCTTGAAGATCAACCAGCATGGAGGTTACCCATCAAATTCTGCGTTGCTTGAAGATAGTGACAATGGTAATAATGAGGTAATATGCTACTGCTTTGTCTTCAAGGCATTTGGAAAGCAAATTGGCTAGGAAGCCAGGTACATGACTAAGAAGCATGTTGCAGAAACATGTGGAATAGGTTATCTGTCAACAGATGTGTCAGTCATCTGTCAGCAGATACGTCTAGAAGATTTGTCTTAGATTTTGACATAATTATTACTCACTCTCTTTATGCTCCTTAATAACAGACCGTACAGTGGGAGCCAGTTCTCAATCCAAATTTGGATCGTACAAGACATAACTAAGTGTTGGTGCATGATCCTTGCCCAGAAAAATCCCCCTGATACCAAGAAACCTGCAGAGATGGCATAGTGCATTGCATGAATTTTGACTTAATCATTAATTGCTGCTTGTCTTTCAAGGTCCAAAGCAACTTCATCTTAGTGAATTGTTTTAATCTTATCTCTGCCTCCTGGCCACCTTCTCATTTCACTTCATCTTTCTCACAAGAGCTATGGTAACATCAGCATTACAGGAACTAACAGAAACACATTGAAAGAAAAAAAAAAAGAAGCAAACAAAAAGCCCACCAACAAACCAACCACAACAAAAACCCCCACAAGCAAATGAAAAAGAGAGAGACTGCCTATCTTCTTTTGGATAGTTCCAGTGGGTGGGGTCATACTGCTCTAAGAGCACCTGTCTCACAGGGTCCACTTCTGTTCCTGCAGGTAGAAGAGGGAACAGGACTGGACTCTAAGTCAGCGTTTGATGGAACTGCATGGTCTCCGTAGCTCTCAGCAATGCATTTATGATTTTTATTATGAGTTTATGAAGTTTTGTGATATGAGTTTATGATTTTTCTTCCATTTTAAAATATGTTTATGTTTGATAAAGAGAATGCATGCTGCTTTATGTGCTCAGCGGGAACAGATCCCCAGGCAGTTAGCTTAAAACTTACCTTGTTTAGTTTGAGAGGAAGTTTTTAATCAGACGATGATACAATGAAGACTTTGGTATTCTTGAAAGTTTCACAGCACTAACCTGTGATTCCCTCCATGGAAGAACTGGAAGAAGTTTAGAGCCAAGTCAAGTCTCCTTCACAAATACATACGTCCTGTGAACACTGAGTGTAATACCATGGTCATCTAAAACCCATTAGCTGTTACATGCAAGCAGGACATGTTCCACACATGTTCTTCAAATTTTGGCTTTGTTGTGACCCAGTTGGAATATCGGGTGAGTTACTGCATGAAAAACACTGAGCTAAAATTTATTCTCAGTCATTTCCATGTAATTTCCTGAGGTGCTGGGAAAAAAAAATAAAAGAAACGGAGTCTGATCCTGACTAGAGCTACCGTTATGTTCAGTGTGCACCCATTCAGAATGATTATGCTGATCTGTACATTATTATTGGTCTTACTGGGAATGAAGGATGTACATGTGAGTTGCTGGAATCAGAACAGTGGGATGGGAATGATACATAATGAAAACTCCCTGCCTGGGGAATTCAGACAGTGCTGTGCAGTCACTGCTATGCTATTTGCCACGTGCTATATACAGTCACAAAATATTCCACTCAGTCAGAGACATGGCCAGAAAAAGCCCTGCGAACCCCAAAGTCTTACAGTCTTATAATAACCACTGAAGCACGCCCTCCACCACAAAAGGAATACAGCAGAGCTCCTGTTGACCCACATGGGACAAGCTGCTTGCAATTTATGTATGTAAAGAACCAGGAAAAATCAGGGTGGCTCATTTCAGTACATCCACAGCCTTTCAGCATTGCTGTGGAACTGTGAAGCACACGTGATGCAGGAATAATGGACATCTCTGGCTACATTAACAACATTTTCTAATGCTCAAATGACATACAGAGTGATCTGGAATTTTCAGAATATTCATTTGCTTCCATGGGACAAAAATTAAATTTGGGTGAAAGTATTTGGTTGAAAGCAATTCTGTCATTTGAAACATTCCTCAAAAAATTAATCTGGGTTCTTCTCCCCTCTCCTTCCACTTTTTTGACTTGCAGATTTATGTTTCATCTCATTGTTGGACCAGCATACAGGGGGGCTAATCATCACTTGAAGTTCAAATGCAGAAACTCAGAAAAACAAAAAGCTCTGGAGCCTATGTGACTGTTTACTGCATTAGAAATCAAAGGAGCATAACGTTGATGAAATAGCCCTTACTGTAAAATGCCATTCTGTAGGCAATAGTGTAGGGAAACAGCTGATCATGACATGAACTGATGATTGAGCATGTGGTGGAGGGGTATGACTGGCCCAGGGAATAGTGGTAGATCACTTGCATCTGTGACTCAAAGGGGTGGACCTCGGGCAGGGTTGCCCCCAAGCTTAGATAAGGGCCAGGCAGGCAAAGCTCTGATCAGAAAGCTGAGAGATTAGAAAGGATAAGAGAGAGCAGCAGTTCAAGCAGTAGCGGAAGGAAGGAGCTGAAGGGAGCAGTAACTGATGTAGAGCCTCCAGCTCCAGGTAAGGCAGATGGCATAGCTGTGAGAGTTTGGGACTTCTTCCATTACAAATAGGAATAGCAGCTACAACACTGTAGGCAGTAGGAATAACACTGTTATTATTACTCCCATTATTATTTTTCTGACAGAAATTGATCTAAGACTTCAGTTAAAATCAAACCACAGAAAGGACAAACAGCAGATGTAATAAGCTGCTGACTGACTTGTCTCCCAGAAGGCTTAGGCAGCTGCTAGGTTTTGATAGTTTTTCTACAAGTTGTGATTTCAAATTACTCCAGCCAGGTCTTACTCATTTTGTCTTGCTGGCCAGCACCAGCACAGCAGCAAGCTGGGTGAATGGTATCTATTTATACAGTGGTTTTGAGAAGAGAATGGGGTAGGCTGTGTCTGGTCCTGTCCAAGAAGAGTGGCCCCAGAAGGAGCAGAGCTGAAGCTGATCAAGATACAACACTAGAGCAGATGGGGACTGCAGCACTATGTCATACCAGAGCCACCCCTGGAGGAGTGAGACAAGCTCTGTGGGTCCTGTCAGCCAAGGGAGCCCAGGGAAGACGGGCGTTTGTTGGTGCTGACTCTATCCTATGTAAAGTAGGTAGATCAAAACCTGTCTCAGAAGCCTTTTTGGTGGAGTACCAAACTGTAAACCCAGCAAAATCATGTTGGCTGAAGACTGGAAGGTATCAGAAGGAAGGTATCTCCAGGGAGACCTTGGAGTTACTGTGTTTGTTTGCCTGGAGATCCCCACTGAAATGCTTTAGTAAGTGACAGTTTTTGCTATCAGCATCTGACAGTACAAGCCATATCATCTGTGGTGAATGTCTAAACCATTCTATGATATGATTCTATGTTGCAGTTGGGAGATCGATTGCATCTGCAGTCAGACCTCCTCTCATTCTTTCTATCTAAAACCCTCCAGATCTTTCTTGCACTGACTGAGGAAGGGGTTTACCCAGGGCCACTGCAAAGGCAAGGGAAAGTAGTGAGAAGAATCAAACTGGCAAGTGTTTTTCTACATCGGATTTTCATATAGCTCAGGAAGTTTTGCTTCTTTCCCCCATTGCTACAGTAGTTTGCATAAACAGCAGCAGGAGAATTATGGAGTGTGAATAAAAAGAAACTACGCTTAGACTCCCACCTCTAGCATTTTTGATGCAAGTGAAATCATAATTCGTCAGCGAGCCTTGTACAATGTTACACTTTAACAGCAGCAAATTGCCATTATTTTATACCAAGCCTGAAGGATGGTTTGCAGGCCATTCTCATGCTTCATGGAGTCTTCAAGCCAACATGAACACAGGCTGCAGAGTTAGCTCTCAAATACGTAGGGTCACAATTTGATGATGGTGACAATGTATTTTTGGGATTAGGTTTGTACTTAATGCCTTGCCATGGTACTGCTCTTGCTCCCTCAGGGGATTTGGCATTTTCCACTCTTTTGTTGCAATGTGAACTGGGATAAGGCAATGATAAATTCCCTCTTTATCCCGATGATAAAGATTTTAAAAAGTTTTTTGGGAGTTCACAGCATGGTCTGAAAAGACATCAAGAAAGAGGGGGCAGTCCAGGACAGAGGGGCTAAATGGGAGGGTGAAGGGAAGCCAGGAAGAGATTGCAGTAAACTGACATTTTTGCTTCCTGTTGTGGTGAGATGGCCTTCTTTTGTTTTAGCTTTGGTCAAGCCCATACTCTTTTGTGACAAAGTTACACATTATTACGTTATTTAAGCTTTTGTGATGATTATGGATAAAGGAATGACGGTTCCATTGGCTGCAAAGTGGAAGTTACGCATCACCATTGCTCATGGACTAACTCTATACTGCTGGAGGGCCTGCAATTCCTCAGCAGAGGCCTTCTGAGAAGCCAGCCAGAGATGTTTAACTGCAATTTGGAATCACCAAATACTAGCCAAATATATCTAGCTGTTGTTATACTATAAATATAATTATTGCTATTATTAGTAGCAGCAATAGTTACTATTACTGGTTATTATTAGTCATAATTTTTACTGTGGTACCGCTCAGGAATTCCCTTAGTAGACCAGAGTGCCATTGCAATATGCACTGTAACGCTGTTACTATGACAATTTTTCTCTGTTTGCCAGTGTGTTTTGGCTAGAGAGCCAGCTGTTGACTAGCTGCACTCCAAGTTGCTGAGCAATAAATCCCAAACCAAATTCAGGGCCAGATTTCTGCTCTAAGTCTCAATCTCGTGACCTGCTGCATAGGCTGCTCTGTGACTCCACCTGACTTCAGCGAGTCACCCTGCAAAAACACCTCCCTGTCACTGAAGCAAGTGGCTCTGAAATCGCATTTTTGAAAATATCCCTTGCATACTCATTTGTACAGGTTAGCAGAAGAGCTACTGATGGGCAGTTTGACAAAGCAGAGCATATTTCTGAAAGCTCTATGAAAACAGGTGAAGATCAGAGTGATCGCTTTGCAATACTAGACAAACGTTAACAGAAAGACATTTAACGAAACAGGAGGAAACAAGCTTTGTGAAACGTCACTGGTTTTTTTTTGTTGTTGTTTTTTGGTTTTTGTTTGTTTTTTACAGATAAGGAAATTTCTCTGACATCTTCAGTCATGAGAGATCCACAAGTCATTGGCCTGGCATTTAGCTTGATGTTGAACTTACTATCATTGTTAATCCTTCCAAGGTGTTCATTGAATTGTTTTCCTTCTTGTAGCAGCGTGTGAAATTGGTGCACAGCAAATGAATGCCAATGCAGGGTCCTTTCCCAAATGATGATTGCCTTAAAATGTATTTTCACAGCCTTCTGCATGGGGATACGTGTCATGCACTGAGCAAAAGGACCGCGTGGAGAGGTGTTTGGAGAGAGACCCCAGGGACACAGCTGCTGCAGGACCACCAGGGTGATGCAGCCCTGCTGTCACCAGGACTGCAAGCCATTAGCGCCTGAGGGCTGCTGGGTAAGCCACGGTATGTGAGCTAATGGTCCCACACCATTACCTGCCGAGCTGAAATCCTTATCACAGAAGCGCTATGGTTGTGATTTGCATCTCTCCAATGTGTGGGTTTAGCGACTTTTCCATCTGTCCTTACCAGTAATCTCTCTCTGCAATCTTTCTAGTACCTCTGTGTCAGCGGTATCCCTGCTATAGGTGTTACGTTTTCTGATGGTCCACTTAGCACGTTCAGAAGGCTTCCATGTTCACACCATTGTTTGATTATGTCTTCTAGGGTTAAGATCTGATCAGTGTATGTACATCCTCTTCTGAAGCTAAACTGACTTTCCTTAAGCCTGCTATTCAGCTGTGCCTACTTTCTTGTTCACAAGCACTCAAGCAAATGTCTTCTCAAACACAGCAAACAGGCTAATGCCTCTTGAGTTTTATATTCCTTCCTGTCACCTCCTTTTCTTTAGCTTGCTGTAATCACATCTGAATACCAGAGACAAGTCCTTCCGCAGCTTTGAAAAGCCCTGGGAATACCTGCCGCTGTCCTGTGGGTGACACCTTTGTTGCCACTGCAGCCAGAAGGACGGGACTTAGGGACAGCTGCCAGTGTGTCACACTGAGAGCAACAGCATCGGCAGGGCCTCTCCGCTCTCGTTCATGTGGTCTTGATCCTTGTGCCCGTGCTGGGCATCCCAATGGTCAATCTTTGAAGTTTCCCAGCATAGATTATCAGTGCTCTTTTCAGTGATTTTCCACTTTTCCTATCTCGCTTCTCACCTAAAGTCCTTGGTTTTCTCATCTCCCTCTTCAGTAAGATAAACTTTGGAGAGATGAGTTGTTCTGGCAGGTTTCTGACTGTTTGTGTGGAGGTATGGGCCATGGAAGGTTTTGACCTACTGCTCATCAGTCATTTTCTAATACGCCTGAGAGGATCTACTTAGAACTACTGCTGACTTAACAACACATCTGGAACCTGGTACTAGGCCCTAATTCAATGCATACTCAGCCTTCATCCAGGTTGATCACAAAACAAATCTGTTACTTTTCATGTTAAGCTCTTCCCATGCTAAGGGGATTTTGTCCTTGTTCAGGGTTTATCTGGCTAAACACTGATAAAGCCATATCATGATACAAGTGGGCAAAATACTGTGGTTAAAAGATGAGCATTCAGACTTAGCTACTGTGACCAAATGGGAGTAGCAGCCTTTGTTTCCTTCTTCAGGTTGCTGAGCGGAATCTTTCTCAGCTTTTCTCCATTTCTGGGAAATGGCTCTTAAGCTTACAGGTGTAGTGACCAATCTCCAGAGAGGGGCTGAGATTTAAATATGGCTTCTGGAAAAAATTGTCCAGTCGCATCTTGCCAAATATGCCAGTGGTACAGGTACTACAAAAGGGATAATGAGGAAAATGCAGTTGTTTTATTAATTCTCTTATCACAAGTAGTACTATTCTATAAATGTGTAAAAGCAAAACCCATTTAAAATTAGAAAATCCAGAAGTTACACTGACCGAAAAGCAGTCACAACAGCATTCATGCCTCAGCATTTTAGTGAGCAAATTGAGTAAATCTGTGTTTGTAAAAATGTTTTAAACAATCCTTTCACTACTAAGTGATTGATGTCACATTTAGTCAAAATATCTTATGATCATGAGAAAAATCTGTGACACTTCATTTCTGCTAGAAATGGGTATAATGATTAGGGCTTCGAGTTAGGATTCCAGAGAGACATCTTTCTTCCATTGCATTTTTCTCTATTCCTTATGTGCCAACTCTTATAAAACAAGATACCACAGGATTTAATTCTAAAAATCTAATATTACTGCCTTGTGGTGAACTGAATACTGCAGATTCTTGCTTGATAATACTGTCTCATGGGATTCCTGGGTGGTAACAGAATCTCCTGGGATTCCTGCCTGGTAACCATATCTCACTGGACTTTGGTAGTGTTTCTCCCATTGGATAACCCCAGCCCCACCAAATAAGCAGTCATAAACCTTACGCTCTCGCTATTTTACATGACATTATGTTACTCATGTCAGATCCTGCACTGTCTGAATCAGTGTTAGGGTTTTTTTACCCATGCTCATTTTTGGTGTTAGAATCACATCTCCAGGAAAAAAAGATTGAGTACATTGTTTGATGAGAATGACATTAAAAGCAGCAGTAATAGACACATTTCATGGCTGAAATGTCAGTTATCAATTCCTAGAGAACTTTCACTTCATCTTTAACCATATGCAGGCTGGAAACCTTTTTGTTGCTCTGAAAGTGAGATATTACAATGGCTCTCATGCAGTGCTAGCTATATAGCATTACAAATCGAAGCACTGGTAGCATAGCTAAAAATCCCTGATGCTGTAGACCAGATACGAGAGTGGTGGTCCTATGAAGCATTACCCGGTAAGGTTTGTGTCCTGGGATCTGGATGTACTGCCAGACACTAGTGCAGGTCTTGAGTGCTGCCCTGCTGGCACAGGCTGGTCTTGGCAGAAATCTGGAAACACAGACACTTCTAGAGCTCAAACCACTAGGAGGGCATCCAAAGAACAAATGCTAGAGATGAAATAAAGATAAGCAAGCACCACCTTCTATTAATGCACTGTATCTCCTGCCTCATGTTCAGACAAATAAATGCACATAAGCTGTTTTTCCTTTTCACAGCTGTCTTTTGGTCCAAATATAACACCCACAACTCCAGATCTTATGGCTTTTCTGAGCCCAGGAGTTCTTGATTCCAGACTGCTTTGACACTAATTTTTCTCCGCTTTTGGTCAAGTCATTAAAGCTTGCAACTCTCGGAGACACAAGTAGCAGTCCCTGACTACTTCACGTTCTTTTTGAGAGTATCAATGAAGTTTCTGAAGCACTTTCTGAAGATGGCAAGTGTCACTGAATACTTGATACTGCCAAGACACCTTTATCCTTAAACCCTAGAATTTCCAGAGAGTTCAGCTTCCTGAATTATCATTGGAATTAATAGGGCGATACACAAGTGAAAGGCAAGCAGGAGTATCGCTGTTAGTTGGCTCTGGGTGGCACTTTGGCACCTGGTGTGATGACTAGAATGGTCGTATGTCCTGACCATTTCTTTCGGGCTGATAAACATCAGGAGTGCTGCCGGACTGGGGTCTGCATCTCTGCACTATTGCTTTGCTTGTCAAGGTGCAGCTCAGTCCTTGGACAATTAGTTGAGAAAACCATGTTCAAGTAATGCAAGTATCTGCAGGCAGCCTGGACAATGAAAATGGCAAAACAAAACATTTCTTACCAAGGGCTTCAGACAGCCTCCTAAGGGGGCATTCATGACTTTCTTGTGAGTCACCACCCCCAAAATACTGTAAGTGCTATTCGTTCAGCGGGGCTCACGCTGCAAGCTGGAAACAATCTAGGGAACTCTCATCTTCAGGTTCGCAGGGCTGGCAGTGTGTGCTCCCTCACCGGGAACGAGGGGCGAGACAAGAAAGAGCACGGCTTAGAAATTGCTCACATGCATGCTGTGTTTGGGGACTGGTGCTGTGGACAGTGGAGCTGTGGGTCCCCTCTGCAGCTCTCACGGGAACAGGGATGATTTTTCTGTGCATGGGGGTGGCTATTGATAGGCAAGATTTACACGAACTGGGACTGGAATACAAAGAAAAGGTGCAAAGGGTGAGGGATAAGCACAAAAATTCCTGCCATCGACTGCTCAGTCTTCTGCTTGGAAGGGTCAGGGAGCAGCTTTGGTGTGTATCCCATTTATAGCCTGGAGGACCTGAAGCTCTCCTGCTATAAAAATAGGGGACAATCCACAAAAGCAGCAGCATCTCATATATAGCACAAATCTTCTCTTACAACATCACAAGAAGCTAAATGCTGTAATTAGAATTTCACTGAGTTATTTTCTGTGTGTTGCAGCTAACGACACAGAACATGGACTCCTGATTGAATACCAAGGCAGTAAATCAATGGAGGGTCTTTGCTACCGTTCATGAAATGCTCCAGCTGTGCTCTGAAGGATTATAATGTCAACAGAACTCTTGATTTGAATCACAGCCTTGCCTTCACTCAGAGGCCATATATTAGTCTTGAAAAGCAGACAGTGTTTCATCGCTCAAAGAAAAGAGAATTGCTGAGCTGAAAATAAAACTGTGATGTAGGGGAAGAACACTGCAAGTCAGCCAAAGGAGACGCGTGGCAAATTTCAGCAAAAATCTCTAAAAAATCATGCATTGTTTTTCCATGTTCACAAGAGCTTAGTATAAGTTTCATAAGTTTAAATTTCATTCTTCCTGATGCTTCCAGGCAGTGCTGAGCCACCTGATTAAGTGCTTAGTGTTGTGAATCCGCATAGCTTCACCAAAGCCAGTACAGCGATGCCAATTGACCTCAGCCAAGATCTGGCCCTAACGCAGGGTATGATACGTATCAGCAATCCCAGGAAGGAAGACATCTCTCTTTTTAGACAAAGGTAAATTTGTTCAGAGGAAAAATACTTCTGCTTTAAAGCTTGTACGAATAGTGAAAACTAGGCTGTAGTCCATTGAGCTGAATTCCTGAAGGTGGTGTAGAAGATATAGTTTTGCCTTAACCAAACACTTGAAGTTTCCCAGGAATCTTTTGACGTTTAGCAGGTGTTCTCTTGCAATGATTGTAATAAATCTTAGCAACCCACATGCAACCAGGCAGAAAAAAATAAAAAAGCTGGAGACTCTCCTGATGATGACCTTGAAGCTGTTGACGAGGTCACAGTGGTAGTATCATGCTGCAGTTTGCACATGTTCTTGCTTTTTTATTCCTATAGGAATCAGCTGCTGCCAAAGTACACATGATACAAACTAGAATCTTGATTATCCAAAGCTCAGTCATAGTCTCTGTTTCCTATAATACAGTTCTATCCCTGGTATTTATTGCTTACATTGAAAAGTATCTCAGTTATTCAAAACCTTATTTACATTCAGTAGTTGGACCCATTAAATCAATTTGCAATTAATATAGATGGTCCAAAAGCATTTTCTCTCTTATAATTGTACTAAAGCCATACAAGAGTTCGTGCAGAATTATTCAAAGAGGGAAAAACTTAGCTTTACGTTGAATATTTCTGCAGAAAGGAGGAAGAGATATCACAGAGCTCTTGTAACTTTGTGGAGGTTTATGCCGTTACAGCAGCAAGAAAACTGGTTGTTACTCCTCTCTGAAATGTAGAATTAATTGAAAATCCTGCTTTTCACAAGGACCAAGCTGGAACAGCAGCTCAAGTACAACAGGGTTGGAGAGCTGTGCCAAGTTCCTGAAATGCAATACCAGTTTCTCTTGCACATACTCTGCTTGCAAAGTCACGATTCCTGCTGAGGATGACATTAGCCTGTGTCCTGGCTTTGTGTGTGGTTTATTTTGGTTCCCCACATCCATGCACGAAGCCTGCCCAGTGCTGCGCCAGCCCCTGCTCCCTCTGCCGGCTGTGGGGCTGTGCCTGGGGCTCCTGCATGGGGCTGCCATCATGGCTCCGTGCTTGGCTTTGGGTGAGAATTTTTTAACATTATTTTTTTCTGTTGAATAGAAGTTGCATGGAGTGTTTGGCCTGTAGCATGCGATAGAATAATACCATTGCAAAATCCATAAAGGTTTTCATGTGGATCTATTATAACAAAAAAAAAAAAAAAAAAAAAAAAGCTTTCTTATTTTTCATTCTTGGTGAAGAAGCCAACATTTGTTAGAGTTCAAAACAGGAAGCAGTATTAAGTTTTAAGTATTAAGTTTTACAGTAATGCAATCTCATCTTTTATTGAGATATGTGGTAGGAGTCCATCCCAATCTTTTAGAAAGAAGTACTAAAAGAAAGTTAGATTGGTCGTCTTCCTTTTTTCCCCAGGAAGTATTTAATCTGTTACTGAACCTGATCAAACTCATTTTTGTCTTTCTGTCAAATCTCTCCACAAAATCACTCTAGGGGAGCTGTTGATCACGGCCTGACCTTGTCACTGAGCACATGGTGGAGGGGAGAGGCTGGCCCAGGGAACACCTGTGCTCCCCTGGGACCAGAAGGGGTGGGCCTGGGGGGAGGTGGGGTCGCCCTGGGCTCATATAAGGGCCAGACAGACAGCAGTAGGAAGTGGAAGCAGCACCAGCACAGGAAAGAGGATCTCAAGAAGGAAGGAACTCAAAGAAGAGAAAGAATTGAAGCAGAATTCCCAGTTCTGGATGTGACAATTGGCGTAGTCTTGTGAGTTTGAATTTTTCAGTGCATTCACAAATCCCGAAGGCTACAAAATGAAACCCATGTCTGAGTTTAGATCCTGTTACTTCTCTCCAACAGCTGAAGCCTTAGATTTGCCTATAGGTCAGGTTTCAGAAGCATTTGAGTTGTGCGTCTGTTGCAGACCTTTAGAGATGCACAACAAGCAGCCATGAGCCTGTATGGGATAATAAGGAGAAAGAAGTTTTCATCCTTGGGTTGAGTTGTCTAAGAAAGAAAAAAATGATATGGAATCACTCTGGCCTGTTAACATTAGCAAGTAGTGTTGTTTGTTTTCTTTTAAACTCGATTCGTCTCAGAGGGGAACCAGGACTCTTCAGAACTGAGAGCAGCTCAATTTCCTGTAGCCGTTTTTGAAATGCATTTGCAGCAAAGCACTGGAGATGCAATGCACGCATCGTTCAGAACCAGGGAAATAAATGGTTAGTCTGATCCAGAGGGTTTTCTTTCTATATGCACTACTGAATATGGCTAAGGGATCTTCTGGGCAGACAGACTATGGGACACAAATAAACTCAGTTTCTGCTGCTGTAGTTTTAGACCCACGTTGCCATGAAAAAATGTCAAAGGATTTAAGGATGATTTTCAGTTGGTTGCATGGTCTGAGCAGCACATGCCTGTGAGACTCCATAGTCTGAGCAGCGTAAACCAAGCATGTACTGTCATACCATAACTGTGCTACGCTGGGTAACATATGCCACCTAACTCCTAGTGCCACCGTCTCAGAGATTGTCAGCAGACTTCTTTGACTACATAATTTCTGGCTTTTTGTGTCAATTTTCCTAGTAGGAGTGTAAAAGGAAGGTGGAGCCTTGTTCTACTGCCAATTATCATGGGGAGTTCTGTTTAATGAAGCATGTAAAGATAAGGAGTTGTGGTACTACTTTGAGTAAGTCCATTTTTTTCCTCCAAAATCTACTCAAGGAATAATTTCAAAAGATAAAAATGAATGTTAAAAAAGCTGGTATATTTTTTTAGTAGCTAAATCCTGTCTTAGGCACTTGGCTGAAGCATTCCTTCCTAATATTTATTTTATTTTTACAGAGCTCTGCTCTGTTTCTCTGAGGCGTGCACGGTCTCAGCCACACCAGCCTTCGGGTGGCTCCTGCCATCCATGAGCACAGCAGGTGTAGCCCTCTGGAGTCAGTGCTGTTGGAAAGCTGGGCAACTCGCTCATCTCTCTGATGACTGTTTCCTTTAAATGTCTGTCACGAAGTGTCTTTGAAGTCATCCAGCACATCATAATTACCCTCTCCTCGTTACACCTGAAGAGACTTGGCTGGCTTGCAAGCCTGAACTTAGAATTTTATTAAATAATTGAGCTATGCAAGCTGGGTTTTGGGATAGGTCTCCCATAGCCGCTCCGTTGACGTTTCTTTGTTTCGAATTTGCCTCATCTCATTACTGTCTGACTTACACAGGACAGCACAGGAGACTGTTCCATCTCATGCGCAACCAATCTCCTTCTTGGGTCTAAATAATCAATAGCTTCCTTCATACTTTTTTCGTTAGCATCAGAATTTCTCCAAATTCTACTCACGCTGTTCTTCAAATCCAAACAGTTCAGACTACAGCTACAGTTCAGATACTACAGCTTTTAGGATTGTTACTGCAGGAAAGCACAGCATTTTCTTTAATATGTAAAAAGAAGACTCTGAGCTTGTTTTTTTGTGGTCAGAAAGGGGATGCACCCTGGATTTCAGAAAGTCTTCTGCTATGCAATGGTGGCATCTAAACTATTGCAGAACTAAAACAGGATAGAGTTCCCTTTAACTGTCTAAATTTGGAGGTGGCCTGCAAATGCTAACAAAGGAGGACAGTTACCATCAACTGTTCTTTAATTATAGATCTGCTTGTTCACCTTCCCAAATCCTTCAAACCTTCCGAAAGGAAACAGGAGACATTTGAACTTGAGCACCACTGCAAACTTCAAAGGCACTATTTAAGATAGCTTTAAAAAAAAAAATCAATTCAATACATTTTCTCCCTATGTGCAGAACATTTCATCAGTCAAAATACAAGCAGGAAGATCAGAAATCTTTAACAGACAAGGAAGCAAATATGTTGAACTAAAGAAACTGCTACCTTATCCAAGCTATTCAGTTCTGGTGTGCTCTTTAGTTCTCACAGGGCTACAGGTTTCCCAATTTTTCCCTAGGGATTTTGCATACATATTCTTTCTCTTTCTCCCTTTCTTATATTTTTTCTTGCTGTGGAAATAAATCTTCCCAGCACTATGGTTATGGGCAGTGCTCTCATCTGAGGAACAGTACATCTAAAAACCAAGGCACCTTTTACTTACAAAGAAGCAACACTTTTATCCTTGTGGCCCCCAACATATTCATTTACAGATGACTCAAAGCACTCCAAAATCCCTCAGATTAAGAAAGTCTATAGCAAAAGCAAAGAATCCATGTTCAATTTTTAAAATGGCGTTACTGGGACATAGAAAAAGTAATCCTTCAGTCACTGGAGACTTGTACAGCTGTGGTGATGTGCCTGGAAGACCAGAAGCAACCAAGGGGGGACTGAGGTCATCTTGTATCCACTTCTTAAGCCCTAGAAGATGCAGAAGTATCTGTCAGGATTCAGCAAGTGACACTCTTTGCAGTTTCCTGGTTTTGGTGGTACCATCCCTGTACTGTGCATGATGTCCCCGCAGGGGGAATGGGGACTGACGAGACTCTCGGTGCCTGCAGCCACGTTCTATGTTGTGGCAAAGGGAGGTTGTGAGTCCCTGCATTCTGGAGTCAGGAAAACAAAGTGAAGTGTGGAGATGGACCCTACTGTTCGTCTCAGACCACTATGTTGACTTGGACCACCACAACAAAATTTGAAGCCCAATATCCAACATCAGAGTCTCGTCCGTGAAATCCAAAGAACTTGTTCTTCTCTTGTTGGGAAATGGTATTGGATGTAGCTTATGTCATGGGAATGCTAAATAACTGATACCATAACAAACACTCCAATACAGTGGATTTGTACTGGGAGAAGTTTATGCATGTCACCCCACTGTATGTTGTGTTTCACTCGTTTGTTTCTTTGTTGGTGCATTTCACCAGCAAAAGATAGTGTTTTGTGACCAGTGGAAAGATACTATATTTATTACCAATAAACCCAGGTTTAATTTCATAAGTGCTGGTGGTAAGGTCCTTTGTTGCACAGATTACTGGTTTGATAAGTAGATCACAGCAGCTCTTATCAAGATCTGTTTTGTAGAGTGGCACGCTGATTCCCTTGCAAATGTTTAGCTTTTGGAGAACAATTCTGCATGCAAACGGTGTAAATAGTTGTCCTAACTGAAAGTCTCTTCTTACAAGGCCTACAGTACAGTACCAGTGGAAAAAAAATGAAACATTTTAATTCCAAGGGTATAAAAATATATAGAAGATCCTTTTATCTGGGAACTCAGGTGAAACTATATGTGCTGTATGTATATTATGTTCAGTAGTTTCATGATTGCTAAACTTAGAAATGTTTGCCTTAATGTGTTTTAATATGTTTTTAGAGAGGTACAGTGTAAACCACTCTACTCTAGTATTCTCTTGGAGTTTTTGAGGCCAGAGAAAGTATTAATTTCTTTAATGCAATTGATTATATATTTTTCAGAGGAAAATGACATATGAATATGCAATACATCTAGACATGTAGAATCCTATAGTTTATATAGAAGAAAAATAATCACTAAGATTCAAAGATCTTATTGTCATAAATAACAGATTTATTTTCTGAGGTTATCATCTGAGAGGGAGGTTCTGGGCTTCAGTGCCTAGCAGGGTGCACAGGGGAAAGGCATTAGCTGTAACTCAAAGAAGCTTTCTGATGCCATTGATTTATGGTGTCTCATACTGTCCTGCATGGCTACAATTTAAAATATGTTCACTTGATTGCACCTCCAAACGCATATTTACTAATGAGTCTGTGAATCAAATAGTTGATGACTAATATCAGTGTGTTATAATAGCTTTGCTTTCTGAATTACTTTCAGCCTGAACCGTTCAAGATGGGAGTAAATCTTCTGAAAGCTGGGGGAGTAACCAGTAATTCAGACAACTATAAGAAACAGTTGAGCCTTGTCAACTAATTGGTTGAACTGATACCAGCCCCATTCCAAAACCAGGCTCATGCAACCACCCAAAGCAAAGGCATGCGTGGTCAAAAGGATTTCTTTGCTTGTTGTTTTTCAGAGGTTTGTACAACTGCGAAGAAAGGCAGAAAAGAAAGAGGAAGCATCAGGAAGGAAAGCAGGAAATCCAAGACTTCACGGAAAGAGTTGAAGCAAAGGTCTGAAACAGAAGACTTAAGGCAAGGTACCATCATTAAAAGGTCTGAACAAAAAAAATCCTCTACAGCATTATTTCATGTTTATGGTGGCTGAGAAAGAGAAGGTTTATACATTCCTTGTAAGTAAATATGATTACCTTGAGAAATATCGCCAGTCTCTTCTAAATGTGCAATGCCAGGGTGCAAGTGTAGAGCAGTTCCCCAGTGAAAATGGGGTGCTATTCTTGGTGAAGCAAATTGGTGATGGTAGCAGGGCTTGTGCAAATGAAAATCAGACCTATTGCAAGTGATGAAACAGAATTTCAGAATGACGGGGGAATGACCCTCAATTAGAGGGAAAATCCATGCTGAGTAAGTGGAGAAAAATATGAGTGAACTGGGAAAAACTTAGTTATTCAACATGGGGTAGCAATTTGTGTTTCGTAAACAACTGTTGCTTTTTATGAAGAGATGACCACGAAAGTACTAACATAATCACCAAAGACCAGAATATTTTGCATGAAGTTTTGAGCAGTTTGAGAGCTGTTACAGGCTAAAGAAAGGATTAAATGAACAAAGAAATCTGTTTCAGACATAAATTAGAAGTCATGGATCAGACTGCATGGCAGTCACTCAGATGAGTCACTCCTGTCACATGACAGGACACTCACTTTTCTTTCCTATTTGTTACTTGCAGGAGCCTGCTGAGGAGTTGCCATGTTGTCCCAACTCAAATAGTTGTGTACACCTCAGCTGGTGAAACTCCACATTCTGTCAGCTTTGATGCAGACCTCGGATCATTTATTAGAGCAGCACACAGGAGAATGAAGCAAGTGTATGGAAACTCTGGTAAGTTAGGGTCTGTTCAAAGAAATAAAATGAAATATAGGATACAACTGAGATAACTATTGTGAATGGGATTTCAGCTTGTCTGTATTTGGGAACTGTGGAATTCAAGGTTGCTAGAAGAATATTAAGTAATAAATGTCTGTAACGAAAAGTATTTCAACAAGAGCAGTAATATTTCTCAGAAGATTAAAAAAAGTTACATCCCAAAGCCATCTCCTTTGTATTGCTACATGGAGACTGAGCAAAGAAAAATTCTAAGAATGTTAATAAAATTGCTTTAAGTTGATGTGAAAATCATCACTTACTTAAGGTACTTAAAATGCCTTTGCATCTAACCAGTTATTTTCCTTTTGCCTCCCCCCTCCTTTTTTTCAGTGTCGGTATTCTAGACTTTGTTGGGTTGAACACTGAAACTGAGATAAGGATGTGTAGTTTGTGTGTTAAGCTAAACTTCATTGCATTTCCCTATGGAAGGTGCTTAGAATGATACCACTACAATGAGCGTGTGACACAGCTCAAAACAAGACAGGAGTAAGCAGTTTTGTCATTAAGGAAGTTCCTATATCACCGACAGCAATTATTTGCTGTAGCGTTATAGCAGGCAGTTTGAGCATCTGTAAAAGAAAGGTAGAAGGGAAAAGAGATGAAAGGAAAATTTGGTAAAAACATAGAAAAGCGAGGGAAATGGTCAACACATCACATCCCCTTGAGAAAAGCTGGGAGTGAAGACAACGCTGGTAGAAAAGGGACTTGGGTCTGCTGTCAAGACGCCGTCTTTGCATCTCAGGAAGTAGGAGTTTGTCCACTCTCTGTAGACAGTCAGGTTTGCATCAAAAATACCCAATGAAGTCACTAGCCATTAGCTTTACAACAGCAGTTTTTGCAAGGGAGAAAGCTGAGACTGGATCGTGTCATTTTTGCGGATTGAGGTGAAGCAGGTCTGAAAGTATCCAAAAAGAAAAATGCCCTCCTCAAGCACCAGAAATCAGACATAAGAAAAAATTCTCTCAATCTTCAGCCAGAGCTTATCTTTCCCTGCCAGTTGCCAACACTTTCCAATACTTACATCTTGTTCTTGAGGCTTGAGAGCTGTCAGGACTGCTTATGTCCCTATCTCTTTCCTGCCTGGTCAGCTTGTTCATGCCCCACCAGGAACCTGGAGGGAAATACAGAGCTGAGATAGGGTAGCGCAGCGTGGTCAGTGCTGTGCTCCCAAAATGCCCCTGGCACTCAGGATGCAAAATGTAACTTCCTTCACTGATTAAACCAACTCAAATGACACATTGAATTCTGCAATAGTTCGGAGCTTGTGTGGTTCACAGGTGAGTAAACAAATCAGAAAATCTAAATTCTTTTTTTTTTTTTTTTTTCCCAGCCTCTTTGTTTCTTTGCACAGATTCTTCTACTGGCTCCTGACGTAGAGGACATCATGCGGCTTGATGACTTCTTTGCAGATCCCATCGCTATTTTCACATAAAGGTAAGAAAATTTGGGAGCATGGTCCACCATTACTTGTACATTTTTCAAACCAAGATCTATTCTGTATGCACCATATTATGTTATTCAACGTACATCATTTCAGTGTCTTTTTACATGTTTTTAGTAGGCAGATATAAATGAATCTTGATTCGTTATTCAAATAGTTTCTTTCATTGATGGAATATTACAGAAAAGATACAAAGGTGGAAGTAAAATGGAGTATAGTTTTTGATATGAAGACACCTTTAGGATTTTATCTTTATAGGAATGTACGCAGGGCTAAACCTAGGGCTACTAGGCTTAGTAAGCTCATCTTATGGATTCATTTTAAATCTCGTTCACAGTATTCTCCCCTTAGCTATGGAAGATTCCGCTACCTAGTTTTAGAAGATCCTACTGTTATTCAGTAAACAGGCCTCAGGAAGACCTCCATGATAATACATCTTTGAATGAGATTTTCACCTCTCTGTTGATGGCATTTTCCATTTAATGCCATATTCAGTTTACTGATCTTTTGTCCAATTCAGATTGAATGCTTATTTCAGCTTATCTTTTCTCCAGCTGTACTGTATCAGGGACTACTTCTAGGAATTTTAGAGCACAAGGGCAGATCTTACTGCAATGATTATTTGTTCGTCAAACACATCTAAATCTTTCCATTGTTCTATGGTCTCTGGGATCTGAAAATTTCAAAGCTTAACCCTTTGCTCGAAATTAACCTTGTAATGTGGACTCCCCTCAGCACTGTGAAAGTTATCTTCCAGAATATAAAGCCTATAAAAATGTACAAAAACATGTTTTTCTGTAGATTAAAACAAAACTCAAGCTCATTAATCCCTGTCTAGACTTACTGATTTCCATTTAGGACTACTTCATGAACACAACAGTCCTTTAAAAAGAAAGGAAAAGCAGAACATAGCCGCTACAGATTTGTGTGTCCAACATGACTTGGTATTTGTTTCCCCAAATAGTTAAAACATATTTAACCTTTAACTAGAACTTCTTGTAGAAAACTTAGCTTAAAAAAAAAAAGTACCTGATAAAGATTCTCATCCCTAGTGCTGAATTTTTCCAGATCACAAGTTCAGTCAATACCACAAACTCAGATTTCACACTGTATTTGAGTCCTAAATAGGGGAAGATTCATCAGATGGTAAACAGATAGATATTGCTAAAGCTTGGCCAACGCAAATGCCACTTTAACAACATTCATTGAATGATGAGATCAAGCGTCGTCTTCTTGTTTAATGAAGTAAATTCAGAAATAACCTACTAAATTGTAGATCTGTTGAAATGTTTAAAGTAGCTTACAATTCCAGGTTTCTGGAACGTTCATGAAAAAAGTATAACTGATAGTGATTGAACATTTAATAAAAATAAATATATGTTAGTTACAAAATAAACCAATTTTCTGATTCCTGTATGCCATACAAATAGGAATGTTGCCTTTTATGAGTAACTGCCGGAAGAGCTGTGAAAGTGCTGGGCTTTCTTTGTAGATGCAAAGTTGCTAAGCATAAAGTGTTCATACGATCTGCGAGGATGGGGTCACTTAGATAGTACTCTATGGCAAGTTAGAATGAAAATACTAGTGATTAAATTTTTTTTTTTTTAAGAAAAAAATGTGAAAGCCATTGACAGAATTATTACATCAAACTAAATTACATTTGAATGTGCCTTATCTTACATCTCTTTTACCAGGGATAATAATTCTAAAATAGCTAAAAGCAAATGATGTACATTTGGTTATATTACATAGTGTATAAAAATGCCCGTGTTAATGCCTGCCATACAATCACAGCTGTTAGTTTCTTTTAGTAGCATTTTGAAGACTCTCGCTCACTTGCAGTTCCCATACAAGCTCCCCCCACCCCATCAGCGTCCTCTCCTTCTTCGCTGGTTCTTACTGGGAGGCTTCAGGAGGCTCTCTCGGTATCTCACATTCGTGTGGAACAGTCGGACCATTTCATGGTCTTTGCTATCCAATACTCTGGGCAGAAAGAGAGAGGATTTCTGTGTCCTGCGAGTTTTGAAGCCCCTCCTGGGTCGTCCTTTCCCATTGACTGAGATGTACCAGAGCCTCTCTGCGCTGGCTTTGCGCTTCGTGCTGGCTCCGCTGGGCACAGTCCGGTACAGACGGGACGCGTAGGTGTTGTAGCCCAGCTCATGGATCCTCTCCACGAACTCACACTCTGTGTTATAGTTCTCCTGGAAAGCAAACACGACAGTGATTAAGGAAAACTATTCAGCCAACAGCTTTCTTCTGCCTCACCCAGATGGGACTAAAGTCATACACAAGGCTCTACTCAGCCGCAGGCAAAGGACGGGAACACGTGTGCTGCGGAAAGCTCGGTGCGTCACTACCAGAGGTGAGAGGAAGAGCGGAGTCTGAGCTGCTGTGCAGTGAGGACGGAGCTCCCTGTCACCAGCATGAGGACACCTTGGGGGCCACAGACAAACAGGCTGAAGAACAATTGGAAAACAAAAAATGGCATGGGGATAGGAAGGAACAACTCTGCTGGATGTTCAGCTGTAAACTTAATTTATTTGTACTTACAAGCCTGTAAACAGGAGGGATGATTTGTTTGCTGCCTACCAACCTCTGGTACCCATTAAAAAGGGAAAATCCTATGGTTTAATATGAAGTGTGACTCTTTAGTTGGTACGCAGTAGCTAGATGCGCCCGCAGTCCATTACATCCAATTTATTGCAGTGCTTTGAGCTGTAAATGCATTGTTCACAAAAAATTCTTTATTTCAGCATCACGAAATGAAAGCCCGCCTTGCCCACCTGTGCTCTTCCAAAGTGCTAAGCTGCTCCATTACTGCAAACTGTAAGGAGGAGCACGTGCCCATCCTGAGTGCTCACATTTTACGGGATCTGTCCAAACTTTCCAACTTCCCTCTCATTCTCAGCAGAGAGAAAGCAGTGCGAGAGCCTGGCTTGAGGAACGCCTTCCCCCTCTGTGGGAGCGGTACAAGCAGCGCAGATAAAGGACCTCCCACACTGCACATCTTCGTTTTTGTAACTGCAGAACCGTCTCTGCCGTATCTGTGTGATGAAGACTTCAGTGTCTAACACGTGTAAGGCACAGGGGCAGAGAGCTGCCACGCTCTCTGGAGGTTTTTCTTTAGAAGCGCCCCTCTGGAGGACACGCAGAGGGCACAGGTGACCGGGCTGGACCAGAAAAGCCATAGGCTCCATTAGCAACATGTCTTTAATGCTGTTCACTCACCAGAAATGCTGATAGGCATTTAACAAGATTTTAAAAGACTCCACATGTCTCAGTTTCACAGCCGTAAAACGGAAGTGCCCTTCCTTGCAAGGACAAGGTTTTCACATGCTGTGGTGCTGGAGCCCATGCAAGTGCCATATGTAGGTGGATTCCTGTAGCTATCTGCCTCAGATCTGGCTGCAGAGGGTTTATCACAGGGGATAAACCTTGAGGATTATCACAATCTACTAAGGGCACAAAGGAGTCCTGCAGACTCAACAAACTCGTTTTATTGACGGGGGGAAATTGGTGAACCAAAGGATAACTGAGTTATTCCAATACCTTTTTGTAGAGGCTCCCTCTCTCGTTATCTCCAAACAAGTCATTCTTATCCCAAGCAGGGGACTTCCCAGCACAATAACATCCATGAAGTAGTTGGTCAGCTTCTCTAGGCAAGCAAACCCACGTTGTTTCCCCTGAGCTTAGCCTTCCCCCTTTGTTTGCGCCATGAAAAAAGCTTGAATGGAATAGCTGTTCCTGAATTGTGCCTCCAGCTCTGAAACAGCTCAAACTTGAACTGGAACGACAGAAATGATCTTTTCTGGCTGTACAGGAACTTTCCACAGCTGATGTTCTTTGGAACACGACAGCTGAACAAGTTTGAGGATGGTGTGGTGCTCCTCAGGCTGCAGAGAGAAGTCTGAGAAAAAAGGCTATCCCTGGCTTTTCTCCACTCTAGGAGAGGATCTGTATGCTCTGAATTTGATCAGTCTCATTTTAATTCAGTTTAAACAATCTAAGGGAAAAGCATACCTATTTAGAACAAGAGATCAAGATGAAAAAGAACTGGAAAATTCATCCTTTGCATTCGTTTCTTTGGGGCAGACTCTGGCTGATGAAGGAGCTCTGTTGAAAAATATGCCCATATGTAATGAGGATATTAGCTGGAGGCACAGCAGTTGTCAGCCCTAGCTCTGTCACAGCAGAACTAGTATGCCCCAATTCCACCTCAGCTGCACTTTCCTTTGCCAGAATTATTTGTTGCCTGATTCTCTGTACCAGCAAAGAGCCATCATGTTTACGCAGAGCCTCTTCAATTAATGGGCATCACATGAGAAGCATCACAGAAGCTGGGTCATAAACACTATCAGGATGACACTCTTGAGAAGTCTGAGCAGAAGACATTAAACCAGGGAGGCGGCTGAGCTGATTGTGTTACCTAGGTGCCTTCACAGGGAAAAGTCTCCTGTGTCCTGAGGATGTATTACACTGTTCAAATCAACAGAATTACAGAAAGTGACTATCTGGCGGAAGGAAATTGCACAAGGCTGTATTTTACCCTCTTCAGATCTACTTTCCTACTGCAGGGTTCCTGGAGAAACTGTGAGGTGCGGTTGTTACACTGCAGCAGATCACAATGTTGCTGGGGATGTAATCAAAGACGCTGGCAGAAATTCAAGTAGATAGATAATGCGTATGGTATACGCAGTGCCTTGTACACCTTCGCACATCCCTGAGCATGAAGAAGTCTAAGCTGAAGAATTTTATTCACCAAGGGGAAATACTGGCTGGGCTGAAAAGGCAAGACTCCCACTAACATCAGCAGAGCCTTGGAGGTCAGGATAAAAGTTAAAGGAGCACAATAAGGTATATATTTTCACCTTTATCTCCTTATGCCTTCTCATACTTCCTTTCCTTGCTATAGCTCTGTGCTTTTCAATCCCTGTTAATTCCTTCACAGCCCAGCCAAATGCTCTGTGAGGAGGAACTCCCGCCCGTAGGTTGGTTTCCTGTAACAGAGATGCTCAATTGCTTCTGGATATTCTTCATCTGACATTTATACTCCCTGCCACTGTCCAAGACCCACAGTGAGTATAAATATCACAGCATTCTGCGCATAGATGGATATCCTGCACTGCCAAGGCTGGCTCTGGGGTCTTTATCAGTGCACAAAATTGCCCGGAACTTTGGCCATGTGAAATAGCTTTGCTGAATACACCATTCTGCCTTTGGCTGTAAAGGCAGTAAGAAAGTCAGAACACAGCTTCTTACCACTCTTTAAAGTATACTGATCCATTACTTGTAAGGATTCTAGAGAGCAATCTGTTACAGCATGAAATCTTATCTCTACGTCATTTTTAAGAAATCAGTGTTCCCCACTGGACCTGTTCTCCCCATAGGAAATCATGGGCATGTGCCAGAGTTGTAATTCAAACTTACTGATGCGTAAAGTCTGCCCCTTTTGTTCATGGCCAGGTATCTGCCGGAGAACAAGCCCTTGATGGCGACGATCCCAACATCAACAGCAGTTATTTCAAGGATACCTACGAACAGAAACAGATACGAGACTTGATGTTGCCCCCATCACATGCAATTGTCTGAGACGCTCTTGAACGACTGCTGAGTATGATTTGACAGCTATCGCCAGCCCGCCTCGAAATCACACTGCAACCATCGGAATGAGACAAGGCAACCTGGAGCAACGTGGAACAACAAGATGGGGGGATTGTTTTAGACGAGGTTGACGACAAACCCTGAGATGTCTGATTAAGATTGAACTCTCTTAAAAATGAGAAACATCTGATGCTGAACTAGGGGTTCACTTAAACCTATATGGATAAAAACAGTTTAAATCCTCTTTAATGCTTAGGAACACAAGAGCTCTTGACTTACTGAAACCCATCACAAAGCTGTCCAGTTCAGCACAAAGCCCTTGTTCAGGTCCCTGGAGGGTAAAACAGAGCATTTTAGAGCCATGTATGTAATGGTGAAAGGAACTTGTCCTTTAGGAGGTCAGTGTAGCCCTCCAGATCAGGACAATGTGACCGTCTGTGCCAAATCAAATGGGAGGAGATGTTTCGGGCTGTCAAAGATGGGTCTCAAACACTAGAAGGGCATCACAGGAGAGGCTGGCACAGTACCTCCCAAAATGTTTATGTTCAGCCAACGTGTCCCGGTGCCAATGGAGGCACAGGCGGCTCAGGGGATGTTGTGCTGCGTGTGCGGGGTTCTCTCACACTGCTCAGCTTGGCAGCTGTGGTCCAACAGCTCGGTGCTGGCTCTGAGGGTTTGGAGGTGAGAGATGACTGTGGAGCCCAAAGCCATTGCTGTCTTTTAGGGTGACGCTGGCACCCAGACCCATTGCTGCCTTTTGGCAGTGACAGAGCAGAACGTGGGCCCTGTGCCATCTGCAGAGCTGTGCTGCTGCCCTGACCACGTCTGCGCAAGCTGTGGTGGTTTTGGTACAGCTGTTTCAAATCAGGCACCGGTTTGCCGCTGAAGGATGCCTCCTCCGGGCTTTGATAGCGAGGGGGTTTTCCTCTAGGAAATAGCGGTTTTCCTTTATGGACTTCAGACAGAGCCCTGAGGTCCCCCTATCTCCGCGGGCCATCACCAGCCGGGATTTACGCTTCCTGGGGCGGCGGGGCCGGGCCGTGCCCACGGCCGGGTGCGGGGGCTCCCGGAGGCATTGGGGAGGCCTTCTCCTCCCTCTCCCGAGCCCCCGCTCCCGGCAGCTCCCGTTTCA
The DNA here is from genome assembly GCA_013396635.1 of Penelope pileata. Taxonomy (NCBI): domain Eukaryota; kingdom Metazoa; phylum Chordata; class Aves; order Galliformes; family Cracidae; genus Penelope; species Penelope pileata. Next base: position 547,069 of record WBMW01000442.1, read on the forward strand.
TCTTACCCATCGCCCGCACGTGTCGGAGGCGCAGATGTGGTTCTGCCCGGGGGAGCTCAGCCCCCGCGGGGGCGACCTGGGGAGGGTCGAGGGCCGCCCGCAGCCCGAGGGAAGCACGGCGGGGCGAGGGCACATGGCTGTGCCCCGCGGGGTCCGAGCCCCTGGGGCTGGAGGGACTGCGGGAGGGGCGGCAGCCGGGGGCGCCCCCGGTGCGGCGGCAGCGCCGGGCGGGGGAGGACCGGCTCCATCCCGTCCCATCCCGCTCCGTCCGCGGCGTCGGCTGCACCCTGCGCTGCGAGGATGCAATTGGTCCGAGCCCCGGACCCCCTCCCCGCGCAGCCCTGCCCGGGGGGGAGCGGGACGGGGAAAGGCGCGCTCGGTACTCACTGAAGACGCTGTTTTTCTCCAGGGTGCCGTTGATCCTGCCGCCGGGGTGGATCTGCAGGTGGTACTTGGTGGCACAGTAGAGCTTCCTGCGGCGGGGCGCTCCCCCGAGGTGCTCGTAGACGCCGCCGCGCCCCCCC
>WBMW01000442.1:548006-624355 GCA_013396635.1 Penelope pileata
GAGCTGCTGGGCTTCGGCGAGAGGCTGCGGGGAAAAGAGCCGCCGGGCCGAGCGTGGGCATAAAGGCGGCTCCCGCAACAATAGCCGATCCGCGACCAATTGATACGAAGCAGAGGAGGCAAAAGGTATCGGTCTCGTGTGAACTCCCAGAGTGCAGCGTGGATAAAATTACACAGCATCNCCGCGGGGCTCCGCCGCCCCCGCGAGCACCTTCGGGAGGCGGCGGCTCTCGGCAACGCGGGAGCACGAGGGCGGCGGGGGGGCCCTCGGGGCAGAGAGGCGAAGTCACCGTCGCGGTGGCTGTCACCCGGGGCTCCTCGGTCCCCCCCGCCTCGCTTTGTCGCCGGTGTCGGAAAAAAACAGCTCTCCCCGAGTCAGCCGGCTCCCAGTTACAAATCATGTGCGTGATTTAGAGAGGGCTTTCGAGGTGCAGTCATTTCTAAATGCGCTTCGCCGGCAGGGCCCAGCCGGACGCTGTACCCGGACGGTCCCGTCGGGCTGCGGCGGCCCCGCACAGCCGGGACGTGCGGGAGCGCCTCGGAAGGAGCGGGGAGGGCGGGCGAGCGGCTCCGCGCACTGCATGGCTCCCGGGCGCCGCTCAAAGCGGCTCATTAATTAGATTTGCATCTGAAACGGGCGGTGGGAGTTTTGGGGAAGCGTGTGAGGGATAATTAGTATTAATGTGCTCCGAGGGCACACAAATACACCTTTGAAGTGAGTCGCGGCAGAACTGAACTGCCCGACCTCCAGCGCTATGGCTTTTTTCCCTGTACCGGTGCACAAGAAGAGGCTGTAACGTGTTTTAAAGGACGTTCCCACGTAGAGCGGGAGGATTCTCTCACAAGTCAGAAGGGAGCTTTTACCAGCGGGAAGAACATCGAAGGGACACGGCCTTTTCGTGAGGCGAAAGGCAGGAGGACGGGACGGCCCCAAAGCTGCTCCCTATGTCAAGCCGTGCATAGTATTTAGGAGTTCTCCGGGGCTAAAAGGCTTTTCATTATGCGGCATAAAAGGAAACATAAAAAACCCACGAGCATCCCTCTCCGCCGCGCCCGCCCCTTCCTCCCCCGGTGAAGCCCCACGAGGAGGGGTGATCCGGGGATGACAAATGCTTGCACAATTAATTCTTTATGGCTGTTTTCCCTTCTGCAGTGCCACTTCCAGGCACTAACGCGGTATCTTTAGGAAAACAAACGCTTCGAAATTCAAAGAATTAAAGTGCTGTGGCCATTTGAAAAGAAGAGCACAGCCACGGCGGACCCCGCTCTGGCGGGGTGCACTCCTCCCGCCCCCCCACAGTCTCGGGGCTTCCGCTGAGCCGCGGGGCAGCGGCGATCCCCGGGGCTCCCGGAGCTGCTCTGAGTGGCCCCGAGCGCGCGTGCTCTCGGGGTAAGCACAGCATCGCTCCCGAGTCAATCGCGGGTGGTTCCGAGCCCGGCGCATCGCCCCGTAGGTGTGCAGCTGACGTTTTGTAATTTGGGATTTGCAGAGCGTTTTTCCATCAGCGCTCTGAAAAAACAAGCCCGCAAAATCCTCCCACCGCAATAATAAACCAAGAAGAGGAGTGGGTGGGAGAGTAACGCGTTAATGACTTTTGCTCAAATTGCTTCCATCTTGATCGCATTTTCATAATTAGCGCCATCAACTACAAATCTTTCCGCCCTGGGCACCCAGTACAGCCTTGGTGCTGCTGCCTGAGGAGGGGAACGCTTAGGGCTTTGCCATTAATGGTTCCCTTTCAAATGAAATGAATACGACCTCCACCGAAATATCAAAGGGCTGCAGCTACCTCGTCTCCCTCGATCCGACGCTGAATAGCGAGCAACCTGAAGTCGTTTTGCTCTAGTCAGACATCCATGCAATAAAAAGTAAGCCTGCTCTTGTATGTTTTAGGTTGTCTGGTGACTATTTCGGAAAGCAAAAAGGGTCCCTTTGATGTGGTCTAATTCTATCAGAGGGTGGGACGTCAGATGTGGTTTACCGATTCTTTCTGGAAATATTTTTAATTATGCCCCAAAGCTCCTTTTAGCCCCGAAGTCATAATCAGAGAGCGGTTTGGGTCTGTTAGTTAACGTGGAGGGGAGAATGGGCTCTAGACCGTATGTGACTAAGTTAGGATTACAACCTATAATTCACTAATTTGCTCGAAATGTGGAATTTTAAATGGGGCATGCGAGGTATCCGTTATTGCTTGTGGTTGATCTTACTGATGAAATATGTCTAAGCCCTCTTATGGCTGAGCCATGGCATGTCCCCTGGCAAATCGCTGGGTAAAAGTGTGCGTTTGAGAGAGAGGTTTTTATTCTGACGGTGCTCCCGGGTCCCCGGGCACGCAGAGCCCGGGTGCTCTGGGCTGATCGCCCGCGGAGGGGGACGCAGCGCTCGGACAGGCGTGGCCGGGAGCTCTGTGACAAACCAGTGCAGATTTCTATTCAGGTATTGCACAAATGTAAACATTGAAAAAAAAACTGAAAAACTTTGAAAGTTTTTTTTTTTTTAAACTTCTGCACTGCTTCAGCTTTGAAGCAGCTGTGATTCCCGATGTGATCTCCCCACTCCTGAGCCACCGCTCCCTGTGCACAGCGGTGATTTACAGCAGCCCGCTGCTCTACCGAGAGGGAAGTTGCAATTTGTAGAGCAATAAATACCGCAGAGGTGGGAGGAGCCCCCAGCAGAAAAATCGCCCTCCTTCACCAATTAAAAATCCATCCTGGCTCGAACGGGGACCGTGGGAAGGTCTCAAAGAAAACACAGCAGCCCCGGTGATGATAAGGTGTTTGTCTGTGACTGAGCCCATCTCATCTGAGCATAACTTTTCTGCTTGCTGCAGTGTGCTCGCACCTGCTGCTGATGTTGGGCAGAGGTTACAAAACTCAATTAATTTCATTCAGCTATATTTTCTTTTCTTTGTGGACCCCTAGTGGGGCTGTTCTGCACCCTGTGAACAATATAATCTTGTTTAAATGACTTTCCAGACCACACAGATCACATTACCCGCTTCTATACATGTGGGCAGTATCGTATATTGGATTGTATGCTCTGAGCTCCTGAAAAGCAGGAAAAAGTGGAGGAGGAAAGCAGTAACTTCACAGTTTCCAAAGTTTAGGATGCTTTCTCAGGTGGAGAAAGTAAGATTTAGGTAATTTCCCATACAAATAGATACAAAGAACTCTCTAAAGGGAACCTTACATGTGTAACAGGCATGCCATCAGGTCTCTATCTGCCCATATGAAGTGTTTTCCATTTTAGTTGTTATGCTTTTATGAAAAATCAGTCTGGGGTCTTCAGATTTAGGATGATGCTATTCCTTTTGTACTTATGATGTGACCTGTAGCTATATTGCACTTCAGACAACAAATTAATTTAGAGTTTTTAAACCTTGTTATTTAGGTTAAAAGTATGTGTGTTTTGCTGCTGCTATTGAGATCTGCTAACCCTTCTGTCATATGTATGCATTTTAAATTCTTGTTATTATGTTTATTTATGGTCTATAGGTTATTGATATCAACATGCAAATGCCTACGTTTCCTACTCTAGAAATTTCTATCACGGTCAGCAAGAGTTTCCTTGGCTGAGGAGTGAGGAATTAATCCTTCATTCAAAGTCCATGAATTCAGCAAGAGCCTTTTCTTTAACAGAAGCAACTTTGGATCAGGCCCAATCTTATTACTAGAAAAATGATTTTGCCCTGCTCTCAGATAATCTCTTAATGGTTTCTTGAATGAAAATATTTGAATTAATGAATGAAAAACATTAAACAATAATTTAATTCTCTTTCTACTCTCTGTTGCTTATGCCTTTTCAACACAAAGAAAGGAAACAGTAGAAGAAATGTAACACTACTGAACTATGTGCCATGGTACAGATTAGACAACTGTCATGTGGCTTGTAAAGATTTGTGGCAGGCTCAAACAGTGCTACAATAGGGATATTCAGACCATACAGAACTGCAAACGTTAGCCATGAAAATAGCTAAATACAAGGGATGCGTGGGGGTGTGTAGAAGAGGAGAGAGGGAGTGTAAAAACAATAGAAATGTAATTTGTTAATAACTTGGGGACCAGATTTGTACATCTTCACACCTTTGGCACCCCCATTTCATTGCTTAATAGGCTGGGCTCTGGGACAAACTTTGTTCCTTTTCCTGATAACTCAGCATGTGTTTTTGAAAGAAGCTTCAAAGTACTTCTTTAGATGTACAGAGAAGTGTGGTGTAACTGAGAGAAGTGTCTGGCCCATATCCATGATGTAATTGTGCTTCGTGCCTGAAGGGCCTGCTATTCAGATAAATCTCTTACTACTTTTAGAATCTATCCGCCTGTTACTCTCACAATCAGAGGCTTGTTATGATCTTGCTCAGCCCTGCAAATCTTTGGGAATTGGGTTACCTGAAGATAAAAGATCCCTCTTTCTGCAGGCTGTGGTTGGATCAACACTTTGCAAAGTCAGATGACGGGCGTAGGGGTCAGGCCCAGGTCTGTGCATGGGGCTGCACAAGCAGTGGGGATGGAAACTGAAAGAGGCTGCCTTAGGGAAATGCCACGTGCATGAACATATGTCCCTGGAAAAGGAAACCTAGCGCCAGCAACTAATGACTCTGAACTGAAAATTAGTAAATGCTGCTTTCAAACTTTCCTAGCTCTAGCAGAGACTACTTCAGGTCTAGGTTTGCATCATGTGGCCAGGATTTTCCCAGGAAATCCCATTGATGGTTACAGGATGTCTGAAGGTGTTCGTGATGCAGAGTATCTTGAGGAAGTTTCACTTAGATCGAGGGATCAGCAGGAGCATCAAGTGGGCAGAAGTACAAGGCAAGGAAAGGTTATGTAAGTTTCACATCTAAAAATAGAGAACAAACAGAAACATCAAATAAAATTAGTAGTTCAGATGAATTTCAGTGGAATAACTTCTTTTGCCTCAAGGGAAGAGTTGAAAGTACCTGGTGTTTGCCACCAGTGCATAAAGGAACAATCCCATTTATATACCACATACACGTGCGCAAACACACTCTGATATGCCACACAGTAAAGGTGAGAGGAAAACGTGCAGCGCGAAGAAGGAACATACTAAAAGGTTATTTCTTTCTGATGCTCCCCATATCTATTTAGCAGGGCCTGTATGGAAAACAAAATGGAGCAATCACTAATTCCCGAGCGTCCCAGGTACAGTTGCAAATGTATGAGTTGCTCTCTAGGCCCATCACTGCTGATCACAGGGTGTCAGATGCTGGCTGTGGCACCTCTGTCCCATCCACGTTAGGCAGGCAGGAGGCACGTGGGACACAGGGATGCCCAGCATTATCGTGGGGAGCCCCAGGTTGCTTGGTCTGGGATCAGCATTATTTTGCTGCCCTCCTGGTCTCTGCCGTGGTCCTGGCAGGCCTGTGGTCAGGGAGGACATGGGACCAGGCCCAAGGGCCTGCTCAAGACAACAGAAAAGCAACCTCCAGTCACTGCTGTGCGGTTCTTACCCTTCCTGCAGGCCCCTTCCCCAGGTCTCTCAGGCTGGATCTGGATCTTGCTAGAGAAAATGGTCTGCTGAGGAAAACACATGACCGTTCTTTATATTTTTTTCTATTTTGTGGAAGCAGAAGTCCTACTGTCTTAATCCAGCAGTGCAAACAAGGACTTCATCTCTTTTCACTTCTGTATCCCTCTGCATTCCTTTGGGAAATTTACATTTTTTATACAGGCAGTTTAACATTGCTATTTCAAGATAGAGCTTGCAGTATTTCCTGGGAAGCTGCAGGACAACTACTACACCGAGCTCCCTTCTTCCATGGTGTTCAGCATTGCTCGCTGGGGTGCCTGGTGCCTGGGCCTCAGACTCTCTCTCTGGTTTCTCCTGCAGCTCCAGCAGCCAGGTCAGCCCCAGCTTCCCTCCAGCCCCTGCTGTGCTGAGAGGCAGAGGGCTCACAATTAGAACCGGTCTTGAATACTTCTGGTTTTTATGGGAACACTAAGCAGAAATTCAGTTATCAATGGAGGAGAATAGCAGTTTTTTCCTTCTTCAGATAAGCTGATTATTACTTTAGCCTTCTCAATTAAGTTATTAATCAAGTGATTAATACCATGTTCTAGACATCCTTTGTCCAGATAGTGCATCTAAGAAAGTATTAGGTAGATCAAGGCTGTTTGGCTCTCCCATTTCAACCCAGTTTGACAAGTGGGTAGTGCTGTCAAAGCTGGCAGACCTGAAGGTATATTTTTCACCTGTAACATCAAGAGGGAAGATCAATAATTCAATAGCATGTTACCTTAGTGCACTTTCTAATCTGACACAGGCTACTTCTTTTGTCCTCAGAGAAATCTCATAGAAGGGATAACCCAAATTAGAAAGGTGTTAACCAAGAGAAATAAAATATATTCCTGAAGAATCTTAGAAGGAAGCTGTAGGTGTAATTCATGACGGATAGGAATGGTCTGAGGCCTGTCACACAGCTGGTTTTGCAAAGCCACAGAGGAACACCTACACTCTCCTCACTACTGGCAGCCTCTGGTATAAATTAGTGATTATTAGCTCCCATGGAATATTTTCCGGCTGAAAAAGGCTTTTTAGTAGCAAGTGGATGAATTATGATCAGCAAAAAGATGTCAGGGCAGCTTTTGTTTCCTGTTCTTTACATGGCAAAACTGCAGCACTGCCAAATGCTGTAACTCAGTTGCAGATATCAGTCAACATCTACAGCTAATGCTTGATGTAGGGACTTGCATGGAAGTGGTCATGTAGGCTTCAGATATGTGAAATCTTGCTAACAACAATATCCACAGCCAAGTTCTACACATGCAGGAAGACACAAATGGGTTTGTGATGGACATTTCTCTCAGTACTATTTTGGCTGTATATTTGTCACTTATTTTATACATCTTTAATGCTTACAGTTACTTTGCACCTCACTTTGCTGTGTTTTTTTTTTTTTTTCCGGAGATTCTTCTCACTGAGAAATGCTACACGGTCTCCTCCAAATGAAATGTCTGACGGGTGAGGACAGGTGAGTCTCTTTTTTCAGTAAGTCTGAATACGCTCAGCACAGGTGAGTTGCATGTGGCAACTTAGATGTCTTTACTGAGGCCTTTCTTTTCAGCCAGGTGTGTATGAACCAGAATTTTTCCTTTGGCTCTTTTTCTTGTATTGATGCATCTTGCAGAAATGGTTCCTTAGTCAATCTCATGGAAGTAGAATGCAGGTAGTCGTAGAGATCTGTTTATTTGCTTTTGTCTTAAGTTTTGAGTTTTCAAATATATATATTTTTTCAGGTCACTCATTAAAATTTAAGTTTTATCTTTTAGAAAGAAAGACACCCACCACTGAACAGATGCACACAAGCACACGCACATACCTGCATCCCCTAACCAGATGTAATGCCTGAACTTGCAAACCCTTTGTCACAAAAGTAATCTTTGTTCACGTGAGCAACCCCACAGGACTATTCATGCAATGGAGAATTACTCATATGAGTAAAACTTTGCAGGATCAGGTCCTGGATCTAACAACAGCATTTTAATTACAGACAATCCCTGAGCAATGTGTACAAAAGAGTTTTTTCCTGGACAATAACAAAGGTTATTAGCCTGTTCTTTTTTCCCCTTCTTGCTCTTTGGTTTAAAAGGAGGCACCAATAATCCAAACCAAATAAAACTGACCTTTGAACCTTTTCTGCTGTACTTTTTCTCATGCCATGATTTCTTTAGTGTGTTAGTGATCTGAAGGCTCGTTCTGGGCTACAGCCACTTTCCCAGACAGGACTGCCTTTCGTCCCCTGACAAATCACTGCTGAGCCCCTTTTGTCCTGCACCACTTTGATCTCACCTGCCTGTCAGGAAAAAAAGAACTCCCGTACAGTCAGAATGCATTGCAAACAAATTGGCAACCATTTCATTCCCATACACCATTTCAACAAAGATCAAGATAGAGATAGAGAATTTTTAACCCTTTCATTGACCCGTAGAACTGAGAAGGAATGCTCGATTATGGTGGAAAGATAATTTCTTAAGGAATTGGAAGGTAAAACAGGAAACAACAAACAAAAACAACAAACCTCTGTGGATCATAATTGCATAGCGTATAAGCTGTCAGATACAAAGGAGTTACTGCACAGTGGGCAGTGCAATGTTCAGATAGAAGCTTTGCAGAAGATCGATTCCTTTTAATTGGACAGCTGCTTACACATAAACTAAAGAAACATAATAGGTATTCTTCAATGTGAATGAAATTAATCCTATTGTAAATAACCACTGGAGTATTTAATGGGTTATCTGAAGCCTTTCCAATACACAAACTTAGCCATAGGTGAGTTTCTTTCCCAGTTTAAGCTCCGGAATACATACATGTGCACGTGTATATATACATGTATATATGTAGGTCTCTCTGAAAGTAATGCCTCCTATTTATTTCCATGGAAACTACAACAGATACAAAGAGCACAATAATGCTATTTGATAGAGCAAATTCTCAGCTACAAAACACTTTCAACACAGTCACTACCACTAGCTATGCATTTTTGCCAGTGATGAATAAGAGCCTGCATTCCATGCTCCTAAGAACCTGTACAAGCAGAGGTGACCACTGTTGCAGTTGTCACTGCTGAAACACACCACCCACCGTCTCACTGTGCTCACAGCCACTGTTTGGTCTCCCAAAACATTCAGCAAGTGTTGACGAATGTCAATGGGTGCAATTTTTTCCACATGGAGAAATTTGATGACACACCTTACCTTCATCCGCACTTCCCTGTCAGCCGCCATTTTGTCAGACTGCCCCTCTGCTGCCGTCTGTCGCATGGCAACAAAGTGGAATGGAGTATTGGCAGGAAGGTTCAATCTGCCTCTGATGCTGTTGGTCAGCATAATATGAGGCATTACTTTCAAAGCATCCCTCATACACTCAGAGGAACTGTCAAGCCATAGTAAGGAAACAACGGCATACTGCACTAAAGAAATTTAAAGTACATTTCATAACTAAAAGATTATCTCTTCCTGCCACACTCACCTCATAAAAATAAAACTTTGGTTCTTAACTTCAAATTTCAAATGGCTTCAGAAAACATTTTCTGACGCTGACATTCTTGGGAGGAGCTATCAGAAAGTGTCCCCTACTCATGGCTGCAGTGCTGAAGCTGCTGTCAAAAAACTAGGGGCTAGAGTAATGACAGGAGGCCTCGTCATTCCCAGATCAGGTACTCATTTCCCATAGGACCTCTGCCCACCTGCATTTTCTGGTCTACTTCAAGGGCATTTCGTGACCCTCCTGTTTGGCTTTTAATGAGATGCTCATTATCTCCTGGCCCAAGATCAGACTTCAAAATGGTGAAGAGAATCTTTGAGGCTTCTTCTCTACTTGCATAAAGCATAATTTTGTGCTAACGGCTGTTCATCAATTAATCCTAAATTGAATAATTTTTAACAAAGTAATGTGTGTAATGAAAATTGGTAAGTTTGGAGTAGTCATTTTTCAGGGAGTTTCATAAGGTCACTTCCCACCAATATTCCATTCCACTTTGTTGCTGTGCAACAGATGGCAGCAGAGGGGCAGCCTGACAAAATGGCGTCTGACGTGGGAGTGGGGATGAAGCAAAGGAATGTCACTGAATTCTTCCACGTGTTAAAGCCAGCACCCCTTGACATTCATTGTCATTTGCTGAAGTTTCTGGAGACCAAACAGTGGATTTGGGCACAGTGAGGCAGTGCGTGGTGCATTTGAGCAGTGGCAACAATGATGTGAAAGACAAACCGTGTTCTGGATGACCATGCAGGTGTTTACAAGTGCAGCACGCAGGCCCTTGTTCATCACTGGCAAAAAATGCATAGCTAGTGGTGGTGACTATGTTGAAAGATAGTGTTTGTAGCTGAGAATTTGCTCTATCAAGTAGTGTTATTGTGCTCTTCGTATCTGTTGTAGTTTCTGTGGAAATAAATAGGAGGCATTACTTTCGGAGTGACACATATATTTGCACGTTGGTTTTTTTTTTCCTTTTTCTTTCTTCCTTTTTTTCTTTTCTATTTTTTTTGTCTGTTCCCATCAGCTACTTAAGGTGCATTCACTGTTTCATTTTTTTTTTTTTTTGAGCCTGATTATTTATAATTAGCATTTTCTACCCCCGTGTAATTGTGCTCTAAACTCTTTCACATTGGGTTAATTCACTGACTTTAAAATCTATTAATTGACATCCAGGGGGAAAAAAGTAAACATGTCTTTAAAGATGGCATGAATGGTTGAATCAAGATTAGGTCCCCACTCTTTTAGTCCCTGATTTTAAGGCAAGGCTGCAGTCTTCAAAAATCAATTGTCTTCAAAGCTCCAAAAAGAAATGGAATGAGCAGGGGTCAGACTCAAGAGCATCCCTTGTGTGTGGAGTTAACATTACCTAAGTACTTTAAACGATCACTAATTAGTGCTTTCAATGGGCACTCTGAAGACCACAGGATTGAAATATCTTATTTGGGAATAAACAATTGTGTGAAGCAGACAAGATCAACTCTCTAGCAGGGGCAGCAAAACAACTCTTCTGCTACAACCTGTAACCAGAGAGAGGTCCTCAAGGATCTGCTAAACCATTCACAATTGCCCCCCTTCCATTATTCCCAGGTTAGGACAGCCACAGGACTCTTGACTACAGGGGCAAGTGTGCTTCCCTCTGCAATTCAGTTTTCAGTACAGCCCTATTTGTCTTCAGTGAGGAACATCAGTATGCCCCTTGATCTTTAAGAGATGTGGCATTAAAAAAAGAAAAAAAAAAAATCACAAAACAAAACAGAAAAAGTCCTTATCCCTGCTGTCTGTTTCAGATGCAATTCAGAAACATTCCTAAAGTCAGTAAAAAGAAAAAATCATAAATATTTATTTCATAGTTGAATTGAATTCAATGGAGTTAGAGTTTACTATCCACAGCTGCATTTGAGTAAAATAGGATTATCTAACAGAGCAGCAAATTATTATTAAATAGTACCAACTCCTTGAGTTTCAAATCAATCACAATAAATATTTTCTAAGTGTAACAGGTATGAGAAAAAAGATCCTAACAAGGGCAAGAACACATACTGCCTGACATATATATTAAGTCAATTTTTAAGTGTAATTACAAATACTGAGTATTCTTTATGAGATTCACAAGTGTAATTTTCATGAAAAATGAGAATAATGAATAAACATAAAGAGATCTGCCATAGAAAAAATGGAAACTTGCAGTAAGAGCCATTTGTACAAGTAATACTATATTAAATACTACATTATTTGCCACTTTTTTTAAAAAAAAATACTCATTGCTGCAAAGTAGATGAGGATATATTACAGGGAGTTAGCAGAGGTTCTGAGGCAGAAGGATAAAGCTTTGACTTAGATCTTCATCCAGCACCTGCCATATTGCACAAATGAAGTTTTCCTTTCTGGAAAATGGGTGACTGTCACCTATGCACTTATGAAGTTTCACCTTCCTGAAGTACAGAAAAAAACATCTGTGATCATCAAATAAGCAAAAATGAAAGGGAGGCTATGGTAGCTCTAGAGAATGGTAAAATCCTCTTTATCCACAGGAAGACATAATTTCTATTTTTAAAATGAAAAGTTGTGTGTAAGAAAAAATGTTTCTGATTTCACAAAGGCTTAAGGCTTTATCTGGAAAAAATTTTTGAAAATTTTGGAAAAAAAAGAATAATGTCCTGGAAAAAAATTTTCTTTATTTTGAAAAGAAAAAAATTTTCTCTTTCTTCCCTCCACTCCCAATTACTGAAACTCCAGTTTCTGTTTGTCAATAAAAAAAAAAAAATGTCCTGGAAAAATTCTGACCAGCAAAACTGCAAGGCGTAATGTTCTATGGTGGTTCCTAATAGCTGGTATTTCTTCACTAGACTCTGTGTCAGCAATTCACTTGTGCTTTATAGCTTATTTGTGTGGACAAGCTTAGCTGTTAAACCCCAAAGATAATCAAAAAACTTCATAGCTGATCTCTTTTATCAGCATTTTGTTTGAGGCTATAATTCTTAAGCTACAGCTGTAAGAACACTGACTTCTGATGTTTCAAGCTTCAGAGATGCTGCTAGTCCCCCCTATAGGTAGAAAACGAGACCTGGAAGAGTCTCGTTATACATATAACATCAGGAAAAGAATCCTCCAGAAATATCAACCCTAAGGTTTATGTAATGTGCAGCAATAAACTCTGAATTTCTCAGATCTGATGATGTGATATATTTTCAAGGGAAGGATCATTTAGTAAAATATTAGACAAATTTAAACTGATTCTAGTCATTGTCACTGTCAAAACAGAAGAGCCTGTTGCTCCTTGTGGCCCTACCTGAGGAATTCATTGCTAGCTTTTATTTGTCTCCAGCACTGATGGGCAGACAGAGATGAAGTTGCCTTACTTTTGAGGCTTTGTTACTTTTCAGGGCATTGTATTCTACCAGGCCACTTTCACGGATGAATAGTGGCAGGGCTGTTTGTCAGCCCCAGTGTGACCAGATACTTGCACATGGGGCTCAGGCTTTGCAGGGCTCGTCTCTCCACTTACTGCTGGAAGCCCTCTGTTATGCCTCATTCTGTAGAACAAGCAGTCTCAAAGTTAAAACAGAGATCATCTCTAATTGAATCAAGTCAATGTGTAGGTCAGATTGGAAGGATCTTTAATGTGAGAGATCACAAAATAGCGAGCTTTATGCAATTGTTGAAACAAATGCAATTTCAAAAGCCAACCGCATAAAGAGAGGTGCGAGTTGGCCACTGTGAGGAAAGCCAAGGCACAGCTTGGGGCTGATGCATGTTGCCTTCTTTGATTTCAGCAATGGTCCCATCCATGCCTTACTCTGTCAAAACGCACCTTCTATTTTTGTGGTTTGGTTACTACAGTTTAAGGTTCAGTTCTACAAAACCCTCCAGTTTGGTGCTAGTTAAGTGGATCAAATTATTTAGATGAATAACTGCATCCTGGATCAAGTTCTTTCTTTCTATGTTCATGTATGGATGTTCAAAATGAAATCTATCTAGACTGAGTACACTGGAATTTCGTCTTGGAAATGAGTTTATTTGTTGTTATTTGTTGGAAGGCACAATGCCACCCGTCTTCCCTGTCTAGGGATTACATTCTGCAGATCTAATAGGAACAGAAACGTTCACCTTACATTCCTGAGTCAATAGCTGTTGATTTTAGAAATGTGGTGTAGAAACTCCTCTGCAATGCAATCCAACTGTTCAATTGGTGACCAGAAATCAAAAATTATTTGTTAGAAAATGAGAATTATTGAATTATTTTCATTGCCCATTCATGAAAGTAGGAATGGAGTAAAATGAAGTCTCTATTATTTTAGCTGTGCAAGTATCATGGAGTTGGAGTAAGCCGTGTGTACCCCTCTTGCTACAACAGACTGATTTTGAAAAGCTGCTACTCACTAGTGGAGACAGTTGATCAGACAGGCTGGCAGGGAAACTGCACTGGATGAAGTTTAGATTGAAGACTATGATTAATGGCAACATTACGTTAAGGCTCGTGTTAGAGATGAAGCTGAAAATACCCTCTAAAGTAGCAGCAACCTTTCTAACTTCAAGAGGAGTAGCTAAATTCACTGTGGAAATAATGGAGATGCTTGCCCAATTTGCTGGTGGGGAAGGGAGAAGTCATCACCTTTAGAGGAAAGCATGGATACAAGATGATGGAGATACAAGCCTCTTGACACCATGCAGCAGCTGGAGAGGACAGTGGCGTTGAGCCTTTGCTCATATAACCATGTTACGAGGTACAGTTTGTGGTGCGGCACTTGCTGCTGGCCCAGACAAGCCAAGCTCTGCCTAGGAGCCACAGCGCTGGGGCACAGCATGGCTGTGGCTGACCCCTCCTCAGCCCAGGAAGGTGAGACTTGTGCAGGGTGACGTTGTGAGACAAGGATGAGCAGAGCAGGGCAGGGGTGCAGGTATGTCCTCGGTGCTGCCAGCCCCATCCCTAGCCACAGCACCTTGTGCATCTGTAATTCTCAGGACCTCCTGGCTGTTTTCAGGGGAGTCCAGGAGATTACCAGCTGGGTTACGGATGGGGAACTAGGAAGCTAATTGGCTTGTCTGTTTTATCATAAAAGAAACATATGGCAGAAGATAGATCAGACTTGGGGTCTCTCATGACCCCAAATAACAATGTAAAAGCCAGATCGCTCTGCTTTTTAAACACCCATATGTTGCATAGCTAAATTCTCCTAAATAGATTTTTCATCTGCCTCATATATCACACTTAGTCATTGCAAGTGTTGAAGCAGGGTCATTACTTGCAGTTCCCAAGAGGAATTATTTAATAAAGTATTCTCATCACTGATTTGTTTTTTTGCTTTCCCATTGTGGGAAAAACTTGGAACTGTATTCCAGTTTTCTACATTTTCTAACATGTTAGCAGGAGAACAAATAAGAAACAGATTCTCCAGAAATCTCTCTACTATAGTGTTTTTAACAAAAGGATTCTTAAAATGAAAGTGAATGTCACTGTGCAGCTAGCGTAGGCTGAGATAGTTGTATTGCTTAAACATGCTCTTTAGGGTTTTAATTCATCCGGAAACCCTCTCAGAGAAATTAAATAGTACTCATGGGAAAGGATCCTTCTTTCAGCAAGTTTTCTTGGGACTTTCAGGGCCATTATCAGGCCTAATACACTGCATTACCTTTCCAGTCACTTCTTTTCCCTTTGTTGCGATACCTACTTAAAATATCAAAGCTGTGAGAAGTTCAATGAGATATTGAAAACTGAGTAACACAGGTTTTATATGACAATCTCAAATCCCTCCCTCTGTCTTTTTTTAAGAATTCTTCACCAGTATCACTAGATGAAAAAGAAATAAAAAGTCTGTGGGTGGGACATGAAGAACTGACAAGGTACAGCCAGATCAAAAAGAAGCCTCCATTAATAAATCAAAAGGCTAAACAAAGGGCAGAACAGAAAAAAGTATTTTGAATCCCGTAACCTAGATGTGAGTTCTAAATAATGCTGCATTAGGACAGTTTACAAGATTAATTCCTAGCCATTCCAGCCTGAAGAAGAGGGAGGGGGGAGAAGCAATATTGCTCATACAGGAACAATGACAAGGCTTGGAATCAGTTGACAGAATTAACATAATTTTCCTGAAGGTAAAGAGATAGAAAAAAATGGTAGTTCTTGATGTTTCAGATTAAACATTAACGTTTGTGTTTTTTTTAATATGCACAACTATTGGTCTAATAAAGGTAAATACAGAAATAGGGGAAAGTAAGAGCAGGTGAGCTCTGTAGCTCTGAAAGTATATTTAGATAATCTGTTAACTACCACTGGACAGAAATAAAACCTATGAGCTAAAGGTGACACACCTATCACATGCCATTTTACCTGGAGTTGGTTCTACATTTTCAGAATCAACTTTCTATCAGATACTTCCCTTTCTAACTGTGTTGATGATCAGTATGATTAGGTATGAGATGCAACTGATAAAGCTGTAAGAACTTCAAAGCAGAGGCAGCTATTAAAACAAAACCAGTAAGAATGTTTGGAAGAACACTTTATAAGGCTGTGATAATATCCAGTGCATGTTCCATGCTATGCGTAAGTTTATGACCCAACCAGTCAATTAGCTCTCCCGGTCCTGGACCAACAAGTTCCTTGTTGAGGTTTACAACATGTTCTGAGTTCATACCGTATCTCAACATCCTGTTCAAGGATGTCTCACATTGAATCATACTTTATCCAGAATCCTACTCAGGTCTGATGGACTCAGGACACAAAATCCAGAGATCCAGCCAAGAACAGAGGATAATGTACATTAAATTCCCAACAACCAAAATAGATTTATATAAACATACAAAAATCCTGCATGGTTTGTGATGTATAAATATGAACTACTCACTATTTTAGACCATATCAAATAAATATTCTGCCTTGAATACATATTTGGTAGAATTGCAAAAATGTATGGAGTTCAACAACACGTTTTAAAAAAGCAGGTCTGTTCTTTCCATTGATGCGTTCTGAGCAGCAAATTTTGGTAGTGAATGTGCAAGGTTTCTGAGATGCATTGCTGTTTGTATTCAGTTACTTAATTCTTAAAATCCTTCTCAAAGGCAAGCTGAGATCCAATCTGTATAGTCCCATCAAATTAAAAGACAAAAGTGAAGATTCGGTAATCCATATCCAAGCTTCCTGGGTCTAACTTCTAGAATATTACCTTAAAGTGACTGGTGGCTGTGAAAAGAGGTCTGCACCTGCTGGTTTTATCTCTAAAGATACAGGTCTAAACCTTTGCAAATGCCTTCGGCTTTACTTAAGCATTCTGTAATCTGACTGATGTCAATTTGAAATTGAAGGCAAATCTTTTTCACCAATAATTTGCTGTATTTTTAAAGATAAATAGTGTTTTGAACATGTTTATCAAATCAGACCTCCACTATGATTCTTTAACAATGAACCCAAATTTTTTAACCTGACACTTCAAGGTAGACTTGATAACCCCTAATCCTCAAATTCTCCATAATCTTTTCTCGCTTTGTAAATTGCCTTTAAGAAAGTAGCCTAGATATGTCTTTGATGTGGATTTGTTCTTTATTTACTACAGCTTCTGAAAACCTTTGATAAATTAAGCTCACCAATAGAAACACAACATGTAATTCATACTTTGATGCCTGCTACTGAAGGAATTGCTATTCACTACTGCTGCTCAGTGGATTAGAGGTTCAGGATAAAATACACTGAAGGCCACCTCATTTAGATGGTTTCATATACCCAGATGAGGAAGACTTTGTGTGTTTGAGAAGCAAAACGTTTCTTCCATAATAACTTCCATATCTTACATAGGGCTGCTGCCTTCACTTCTGCATCTATGCATGTGAGATCCACTATAACTTAACTTTCAGAAACAGTGGTTCCTGTGATATTTTTTATATAAATATATATACATAAAAATAGGCATCTATATAAATAAAAATGAGTCAGTGGGACTATTGCTGGACAACTTTCCTCAGTATTTCAAGATGACCTGTTGTAAGCCATTCACACTCTGTGAACTGATAAATTTTGGATTAATGTGGCATTTAGCTCCACAAAAAGCAAATCTGGTTCATGTGACAGATGGCAAGCAGACAAATTTTAATGTGTGGAACCAGATGTACTTGCCTGAATCAGAAGTTGTTGATTCTCCAGCATCCTACAGGCTGTATTTGTTTGAGTTACATCAGTACTGCCTTGGCAAATTGTCATATGAAAAGACAGCAGATACATGCACACAGTAAGTGCACCCTGCCAAATCATCTCTGCTTTTAATAGCCTCACATTCTAGATTATCTTAGCTCAAACAAGACATTGATGATTGCAAGCCATACCTTTCCCTGCAGCATATTTGAGACTGAAAAGTTTGGAGAGATCAGGGCTTTTAGTATCTTGTACAATTGAATCCTTAGGCACTCTTGAAGCTGAGAGTGAGTTTCAGTTGAAAACACAAATGAGCGGCTGCACTGCTGTTGTCATCATTTTACATAAAGTGATATGCCAGAAAGTCTCTTAGTAGTTTGGGTTTGCTATTAACTCTAATATGTAATGGCTTAAAATTATGGTTTAAATGCTTAGGATTTTGTTCCAGAATGAGCAACATTCCAAAAGTGTTTAACACTAAAAATGGACATAAACAACATTATAATTAGGCAAAGCCTATTTTGGGAATGTCTGAAAGAATGTCAAGAGTTTGTTGGGCCAGTGCCCAATGTCATCATTTTGTATAATGACTCTATTCATCCTGTTTAAATGTAAAATCACAACACTTTTCTTAATTGTAGGGCAAAAGACAGGAGACTCTTCCTCACTCTTTTCTCCACACATTTTACAATGATCTTCCCTTTTAAGATGCACTGTATCTTTGCTTTAATTTATGTTCTGCTTCCATCTCTTTACTTACACAGAGAAATTTTGCAAAGGTTTCAAAGAATTGCAGACACAAACATGAGTGTGAAAGTGCAGGCCTAAAGACACAAAGATGTCTGTTTACTGTTACAGAAGAAAAGAACAGAAGAGAGGAGAAAAAAAAGAGAAGAAAAATGAAAGGACAAAGGGAAAGGCACTGCTTTCCTTGCTTAATTAGTAAAAATGCTGGTCAGATCAGGCAGTGTATTTAAGTTGATTTACATTTGCATTGTAATTAATGGCAACTAAATGAATTTGAATTTTTTTCATCTTCTTTGATGGATGACTTTGGGGATTGTCTTGTAGAGTTCATACATAGCACTTCAGATCATCTGACCTTTTAATCCAGAGACTTTTGCCTTTAAGAAGAATTCTTTTTTACTATGAGGGTGGTCAAATATTAGTCCAGGTTGCCTAGAAATGTTTTGAGATCTCTTGGAGATACTCAAAACTTTACCGTACCTGAGCAACTTGCTCTAACTGGACCTGCCTCAAGCAGGGGTTGGACTGCATGACTTCTGAAGTGGCCTTTCAGACCAAATTATTCTGATTATTCTGATGATAGATAAGAAGATGAATAAAAAGACATAGTACACCTCCCTCAGATGGCTGTGAAACATGGGAAAAATATGATGGGTTCTTCTCTGTAAATCTTTGCTTACATCTTCTCCATAAATTTAAGTATTGAAATTAGGTTGCAGATTGCTTAGTTTGGTTTTTGGATGTATGGATATGGACTATTGTCTCAGATTTTAGAAGTTAATGCCTCCAAATGCTGCTTCTTCTACCTTTTTACTTTATTCTCTTTTCATGTTTTTGCTGGCTAATAGTTATTCAAGTTCAGGATTATCTTTTTTTGATCACTGATAGAGATTTAATGGCATGGTGAGTTGAATAGTTTAGACACTGGTACACATTTTTTTTTCTTTTTCATGTAAAATAAGGAAACAATAAAAGTTTACAATAAGGAAAACTTCTCAAGAACAGATCCAGCTCATAGGCAAATGTGTTGGACAACTCCCAACACATTTCTGTGTTTACTAATTGATGCACCAAAGTCCAAGAGTCCAGGAAGATGGTAGCACATATAGATTAGATTATACAGAGATATGAATTCTGGCTAAGTGTTTTTAGCAAAGAAAAGGATATTGCAGTATGTTTACATATTTAGAAGACTAATAAATGATAAATAACTTACTGACTAAAGATGCTGTCAGTAGACAAAAAAAATTCCCCTGACAAAAACATTTGGAAATATATATCCTTTATTATTTATTTATTATTCTGATATTTTCTCAATTAAAAAAGGAAAAAAAAAAGAAAAAATGTTTAGATCAAAGGCTAAATTTTGCCATCATTTATGGTGATACAAAACTAAAGTTAATTCATTCAGTTATGACTTCAGCCATCAGTTGCAGTCATGGCAAACTTAGTGCAAAATGAGGTAGCTAACACTCTTGTGCTGTATGAGGACTCTTGTCCTTGAAGTTTACATGGTACAGTGAAGGTATCCACTTCAGAGTTACCACGTTTATTCTCTTTAGAGGTACTGGAGAGAGGGTTTGTGATGAAATCTGATTCTGAAGTTAGTAATTTAGGTTGTAAGTAGGAGGAATGCCTATTTTCCTCTAATCTAAATCAATCTGTCTATATATCAAGTATTCATTATGTACAAGTGCATATTGTAGACTTTTGAAGCAAGGTGAAATGAACCTTGCCTTCTGCCTGTGAACCAATGCTTTTCCACAGAGCAGTTCTGGAAATAGTGCAAGGTCCTTCAAGCCTTCAGGACATTTTGGCTAGGTCTGTATTACTGGATAAGAACTCCTGTTCCTGGCTGCAAACCTTGACTGTGTTTGCTCCCAAGCAGGGTGAGAGCTGGACGTGACATGAGCTGAACTGTTCTTCCTAGTCCCACTCTACTTTCACGGTAAGTAAACCTGAAAAAGTAGGGAACACGCCATATGTGGTATGCTCTGAACAAGAAGGCCAAGGCCTCATGGTATGTACCATTAGGTTCAACCTCAATATAGAGAGAACATTTTATGAGGCAGCTACTGGGCTGTAAGCATGTAGACTAGGCCTCTGGGCATCAATGCCTCCATCTTCATGACCCTTTCTTCATGCTCTTTGAAAACTAAGCCCATTACTTCAGATGATCCTTTCTGGTATATCAGCACGATTCATCTACTGACGCAGATGGAGTATCTCAGTCTTGCACCAAAGTAAGCTGAGGGAAATTTGGCCCTGTGTTGCTCTGCTATAGGGCTGTTGGACGGACTGCTATTTGAAGTAACAGAACAAGTCGTGGATTTCCTGGTCTGTAGACAAAGACAAATGAGACAGGAGAACATTCTCTGAGCAAGGAGCCCTTCATGAGAGGGAATTGGAGTAGTGGAAAGTCTGTGCTCAATTACATTAATGAGATAAATCATTTATCTGCCTTGAATCGAATTTGCTGCATGATTTAAAGGCATCATCACTGTATGCAGTGTTGTCATTCCTTGTTAGTTGTTATTTCCTTGTTGTTAATTCTAATTCTTATTGCCTCTCAACTGTCCACATTCAGAAAGAGAAGTGCATGGGTTTTTTTTTGTGTTCTGTTGCTATGTAATGTGATATAAAACAAGTTTGGAGTGTCTCCCTGAATGCATGCCACCAAAACTAGGCCAGAAATCCCTTCCGCTGCAGCTGCTAATCATTAAATCATGGACCTGTTCAAGAAGACCTATATCCTTATGGCAAGCTGCATGAGAACCTTTGTGAAGGTATTTGTATAACAACTTAGAAATCCCCTGGAATACAGAATATGTGCACCCTCTTCATGGTTTGGATAGAAAAGTCTTTTGGTTTTAATAGAAACACTACAAAATTATGAACAGGACTTACAAGCATGTATATTTGAATGTACAAAGAGAGAGAGAGTTATTTTAGTAGAACTGAGCAGAAAATTCTAGTAGAAATGAGAATTCTAGAAGAATTGAGGGAGGGAAATAAAGCTTTCACAAACTAAAGTTTCTGTAGACAAAGCAGATTATTTTCCTCAAAGTGTATTTTATGTTGTATTTCTTAGAACAAATGGGGAAAAGATAATTTTGGACATCATGTTTTCAATTTCAGACAGTGTAATTTTAGGCATACTATTTATATGGCTGAAGTTTGTACTTTAGTCAGTATGTTTTTCCTGAGATATTAACTACAGTAATAAGCAAAACTGCTATTTTTTTTAAAGCAAAAATCTGTAATGATACCAGGCTCTGTGTTAATTTGCAGCTCTGCATAAGATTCAAAAATATTTGGTAAAATTCTAGGATGTTTTCACAAGGCCTCAGTTCCTGAGTATGGAATTGAAATATTCAAGGTTTGAGTGCTTAATTAAACACACTTTTACTGTAGTAATTTTGAAACCAGGAGTGTTTTATATTTCTTGTTAATACACAAAAGTCACAAATATTCAGTATCTTTTTTAACAAATTTTTAACAATGTTTATACTATTATAAAACTTAAAGTGTTAAAAAAACCTTAAACCAATTTGAAAAAGAATGCATGGGGAAAAGAAGAAAACCTACAGTATTTTATGGGTATATTCTCTAAACGAAATGAACCTTCTGCTCAGCAATAAGTATTATGATCTCTAGTAGTTCTTGAAATTTTGCAAGTATGAAAACCCGAAGAAAAGATAATAAGTACTCTATCAGTAAAAACACAGTCTGCACTTGATCAGTAGTTGGACAGGTGTATTCACACCAAATGTACTATCTTAGTGTAAGGTGTGCTGGATTCTTTGTGGCCCAGTGCTGGAGCCTGGAGCAGGGCAGCTGGCTGGGCTGTAGGGGTGGGCATGGGGACTGCAGCCCCTGCCAAGCACGAGGATGCTGTGCTGTGGGACAGCTGATGCTGGTGTCTGTGTGAGGCCACTGCAGCAGCAGGACTGTGCCTCTCCCCTGTGCAGGGCATTACTACGCAGGATGGACAGACACCTGCAAAGAGCACATTTGGGGCCTCTGTTATAATTAGGACTCACTTTTTTTTTTTTTTCCCAACTCAGTGGAGCTGTGATTTTTGGCAGATGCATGCCACTAATGCTAGTCTACCTCACAGGACTGTTGCGAAATTCAGTTAACTAATATGTGGTGCTTTGGAGATCGTTACAAATTGCTCTGCAGCTGAATTTCAGACTCATCACCTGTAGGATTTTTGCCACTAGCTTCAATGTGTAGAAGATTTGGTTGTACAACAAAAACTGGAGAACAGGTCTTTATGAGACTCAAAGTGTATAGTAAAAGGAGGAGAGCCCTGAGTGCCTTCTAACATGTAACAATATCGATCTGCTACCGCTGACCTCCCACTGCTGCAAGCAGAATGATTAAGCAAAGGCTGTTTATTTCCCTATAGATCAAAGAGAGGCAACAAAAGACGTCTCCCCAAAAGGTGGTTTGCTGGAGAAGTCAGCGCTCTTGTTTCCCTATCTGATCAGCAGATTCCTTCAGCTTGCATTGATAATCTCAGCCACTCCTCAGTCAGCCTCAGCCCTGTCATCAGTCTTGTTGGACAAGATGCCTGACTCTTCCCAGGCTGCATGAGAGAATAACAGTGTTGCTCTGGCATAGCTAAAATACAATAGATGGGAGCTGGAATATAAAGTGGGGAATTCCTCACATACCTTCCCATTTTCATGGACTATTGGCAGCGAAGAAGGGGGAAAAAAAAAAAAAAAAAGCATACTCTGGCATTCAGCCAGATATTTCATTCGTTTTCCTTTTAATTGCCTGAAGTCACTCCGCATTGTGTGAGGGTCCCCCCTCCCCAACCTCTCTTTTCTCTGCATCCTTTCAATCCCTCCCAGCCTGGCAGCTGCCCTCAGCCCCATGCACTTCAGCAAGGCCAGGCCCTGTGTCCCGCACAGCCTTCCTGGAAAGCAGCACCTGGGCATCTGCCCCACAGGCAGGCTGCTCTCAGGCCTGGTATGGCCCTCTGCTACTGACTGCTTGCCTTACCCACAGTCAGCCATAGCATCATTACCTCAGGCAAACTGTCCTAACCAGTGGAAATAAGTGTGACTGCAATGGCATGCATCAGCTGGGGTCTTTTCCTGGCTCTCATCCTCTGTGCATCTGAGATGTCATCTCTAAGGTTTTAACTGAATTTCAAATCCCAACTGCAGTTTGCTTTCTCATATACTCACTGCAGTATCAATGAGGTAGAACAGCCCCTTCTCCCAGCCCTGCACTGCCAGGCAGTGCTATTGAGATGTGTTACATGGAGGTGTTTCGTTCCACTTAGGAATAAGATGTTTTTGGGAATGCAGTGGGTATTGCAGTGTCTCTGTCCCTGAAGAGCATTGTTGAAACACACCGAGGTAGAAGGTGTGAGAAGCAGTGATTTTTTTTCTTCAAAGAATACTAAAGAATTTTTTTTTAAAATTATGCTGATGAGCAAATCACTCGAAGACCTTGTTTAATATTTTTTAACAAACTGCTTTTTTAATAATAATTCAGTGAAAATGCATTTTAAAGAGCTTTGATACAATCTTTATCTCCAAATCTTTTACATAAAGTGTTGGATATGTTGGTATAACAGTCATTTCAATAAAGTGGATTAGAATACATCTACTGTTCATTAGGGACCGGGTCCCTGGATATCTTACAGATTGAGATCTCTTTCCCAAACAGTAATCCATACAAAATATATACTGACCAAACAGACACTGTTGAAAGCTGATATTTTATTCTTTTTATTATATAAAATATATATGGGATTATATAAAAAATATATGGGATATTCTGTAGAATTCAGAAAGAAATGAATCTTCTAGATTTTGCACTTTAAGGTGATGTTCTGGGCTGTAGGAGTTACTGTGGCTTTTGGGCTAGTATCTGTATTCAAGCTTAACTTAGCCTAGTTCTCAGTTGACAATTATATGTCAGTGAATATCATTGTGATCTCCTCTGTTGTAAAGGTTGTAACAGAATGAAAACAGAGGAAAAGAAAGGAAATCTTATGATTGATGAGAGAACAGCATAAGGCTGAAGTCTCCTTAGGAAACCAAAATAGAGAAACAAATTAAAATGAAGTAGTGTTAATGGAATTTATACTCTTTGGAAAAGTTCAAAAAACATGCTTGCAAATGTAGATTAGGCAATGCATGTTATTACTCAGGTTCTTTCTGCGTCAAATGTCTCAGCTCAGTGCTAAATGAGACTAACCAGGGAGCTTGTGTGAAAAACAGCACGGTGTGTTAGGAGCACCTTTGGCTCCAAGCAGGAGCTAAACGACATTTGTTATAACTGCATTACCTGGTTGGGGAGCAGAGTACAGCCCAGGCCCTCTCCCACACTCTTTGCCTTCAGGACAGTAACAAGGGAGTACAGGGACATGCCTCTCAGGTGTCCCCAAATCACGTGTGACAGGAGCCGGTGACAGTGCCGGCCAGCAGTGAGCCTTGATGTCAAAAGACTTTGGATGCAAGCTCTGTTTGGCTTTCAGTATGACCTCCAGCTCGTTCCGGAAGCACAAGGGTGGCCCATTGATTCACATCATAATGTTATCACTAGAAGTACTTTCTTAAATCAGGTCTACATAGAGATGGATGGGTATAAAAGGCTGGGAAGTAGCAATAAGGGAAAGATGTCACTGTCTACCCCTGGTGAATAGGAGTAGAGATGGGCAAGACAGAGGCAATCTCTTATTTTGGAGCTGTGATTTCAAAGCTGTGTTGTGCCTCAGGATGCACCATGGATCCAGAGAGCCCTTGACTGCATGGCAGATGAGGATGGCACTGGGCAGCAATTTGTGTCCAGCCACACTTCCACTGAGCCACAGCCAGGCAGATGCAGCAACGGGGAATTTTGTCTTGTGTGCTCTTGCTAGGCTAGTGGGAGGAAAGCTTGCTTGGCTTGCCACCGTGCTGCAGCCTCACCTCCCCATAACAGAACCAACACCATCTGCAAAGCGCTGGGAAGGAAAAAGGGAACAACCCAAAACGTGGGATATTCAGCTTTTATACAAACGAGAGCTGTGAAAAGAGTGACAGAAAGAGGATGGAAGTGCAACAAGTAGCTAGAAAGGGAGAAATTGTGCAAACTTTCAAGAGCACTGCAGTGATGCAGTGTTCAGTGGTTTCTTAGTAAGGGTTAATATTTGTGCACTGATTATGTCTCTGATTTACAAAGCATTTTTCTTTCAGAGATCTACAAGTGCCTAACACACTTTAGTGTCAAAGTCACTGCATTTGCCAGTGTAAAGCAAGCCAACTCTGGAATGCCATTAAAAGCAAAAGTTGTCTAATGTTCTACTTTTTAAACACAAATATCAAAGAGAGAGAAAAAAAGGAGAGTTGGAGGGATGGGGAGGAGGGAGGGAAGAGTCAATTGCTTTTGCAGAAACTGCAGTTTCTTTCAAAAAACCTGTCATTGACATCTTTCCCCAGAAAACATTTTGTCATGCACATCAGTGTATGTCTTTAAGGAGATCAATCTAGAGGAGTCAAACCAACAATCATCATGTGACAGATTTTCAGATGGAGTTCTCATCAATCACACTGATAATGAGGTGGCAAATTGCTGTCTTATAGCAAAACTAGAAAGACAACTACCCCAGTAGGTGTCAATGAATATGTCAAAGGATTGTCCCTAGGGGAGTCTGAGAAGGTTCTCAGAAACCTTTTTGTGAAGCCTGAATGCAGAATGCTTTATTGATCACTAAAGAATTTGCACTGACATGCTATTTCCCCATGACATTTGAACCACCAATTTCCTAGCTCATGGTGAGTACCTATTTGGTGAACAGTTTTTGGGAGTTTTCTTTCACCTTAGGATACACTAAGAAATCTTGTTTTAGTACTATCTTAATCTTTCATCTCCTAAAGAACATCAAAAGAAGATTTTACAAGTTACAAACAAGCAAAATGCCTGAAAATGTTTAATGACTGTGACCCAGCAGTGATAACTCAGAATTAATGTATTTGGATTTAGATTATATTCTGATCTATTTTCACATGTTGAATACCATCTTATACTTGCTTTCTTTTTAGTGGAGCAGTCCTGTCTACGGAGCAACCTGCTGTTAATCTGAAGAGCTGGGTTATCAGTATACTGACTTTTGAAGATAAAGTGGTCCTTTTGTTTTCAATTTCCCAAGTTTCTTGGCATCTGAATTGAAGCCCAGTATGCTCCAGCAGCCAGAGATCACACAGTGGTGAACTGACATCCTCTCCAGGTTATTTCTCTGAGAGGTTTGGGCGCACATAGGCTGCAGTTTCCCAGGCCTGGAGTTCTGCAAGCTTTGTTTTCACAGTACTCAAGCAATAATGGTAAAATTTATTTATTTTCCTTCATTTTTTTCTCACACTTATTCCTGTGACAACAGTATGAGCTGTCGTTTCCAGTTATTAGGCAAATAATGTTGCAAAAAGTGTAATACCAAAAATTTTATGCTTACTGCATTGATTGCTCTTGGCTTAGTTGTGAACAGAACCCAACAGAACCCAATTTCAGAAGATTTCCCTCAAGGTTTACATGGAAAAATGTGTCTAAATTGCTTTTGAAATAATTTGAACAGTGTTTAAATTTAACATTCCTCAGTTTTGGTATAAAAATGTACTGTGAACAGATAAGATTTGTTCAAATTTTTCTTGAAAAACACTCGGATAAATATCTTCAGTTAAAATGTGTTACAAAAAGAAAATATCCATCCAATGAGTAATATTGTACAAAAAGATTTTATGTTGAGAAAAAGCCACGCTTCAACAACAAATATCTTAATACAAACATTTCAGTCAGATATGGACTTCATGTGGTGACTAGTACAACTTCTAGTCTTGAAATTACTAATGAAGACTCATAATTGCAACAACAGTTTTCTAAAATCCATTTGGGCTTGAGTCATGGAGGTCAAATGTACAGGGGACACAGCCTTGCTGGTGTATACAGATGCAAGCACACACTTGATGAGTCACAGTACAGATGGTAATTAAACACTATTATTTGATATCCTTTTCTATCACAATTACATGCAAACTTTCGGCATAAAACCACGTGTATTTTACAAATGCAGTTGTGTTCTGTGCATAGTGATGGTTGTTCCATCTTTGAGAATATTTAGGCATCAAAGCCATTGAAACCTATTTATTTTTTCTTTCAGCTTTTATCATATCAAGTTAAGCACATGCAAAGCCAACTGAACAATAATAAACATAACTGCTAACAATAGCTACGCAGAGGAAAAGAAGACCCAAGCCCAACATGTTCTCTGTGTACCACCCCTGTTCACTTGCTGGTGAGTTTTCCTAAAATATCATGTGGCATCAGCCTAATTTCATGTGCATCTTCTGTCAGAAGATGGTTGTGAAAGTCCAAAAAAGCAGTCCAAAAGATTGCTTTGCAGAATGTCAAAAGTGAAAGACTGGAACAATGTCTGGGATTGTTCCTGCTTCCGACCTTTGACATTTCATGAAACAATATACTGAAGCACAGCTCTACTTGAGCATTATGAGTAATATATTTCAAAGTGTTTATGAGCCTTATCTAATTCCAGTTAAAGTTAATGGAAAAATTCCCACTGAACAATACTAATAGTAAGCGTAGTCTTGTTGGATTGCCAAGGGGCCAGCTGTGAAAGGACCACTATTGTGCTAGATGCTAGCAGTAGCAAGCTCAAGTCCCAAAGACCTTATGAACTAAATAGACAAGACAACCCCATGGGGAGGGAACAAAATAGCCCAGGAACTGAATAGCATCCTATTATAACATGCGTAATTGAGTCATATCAGTGTTCAGTATCTTGGATCTTAATCTCCCAATTAATCCAATTGGCATTAGAGACTTGAACTAGAGGAAATACAATTGCCTCTTAATGGAACAACTCTCTTGGTTTGAATTTCCATTGTATTTGGGGCTCAGTTCGTATTCCTTCTATTTGTTACCTGGACATTAAAAAAAGAATAACGCGGGACTGCAGGTGAGGTAGCAAGTGTAATTTTTGAAGGCAAGGAACCATGAGAGCCTGAGTGAGCGTTACAAGAATGTCAGCAGTATGTACCTTAGCATATGGAGTAGCCCTCCATATATTTACTAAACCTCCTGGACATCTGCTGTGATAAATGCTGCTGAAGGAGGCCTGCCATGAGATTTAGGATTTTTGTCTTTTCACAGGCGCCAAACCAGAGCAGCTGGACAGGCAGTGTGAAACTCAGTGATGCTACTGCCATCCCCAGCCAAGCTGGCTGTCCTCCTCTCATGCTCCCCCATATGCAGCTAGCTTGGATGGTGGTGAGTGTTAGCAATAGACGCTTGCAGACCTTTTAGACTCAGGAGGGCTGACCATGTTTTTCCTTCTTTTGCAAATTTGAGTCCTTTCTTTGGTAAAATGTGTATATCTACTCTTTGGTAAAATGTGTATATCTACAGCTTCTGTACTGAGCAGTGTCAGCACCCTGAAAAAGACTGGGTCTCTTAGCAATAAAATCTATATCTTTTTGTCTAGACCAATGAGAGAGATGTTATCAAGTGACATTTTAAAGAAATGCTTGCAGACTGGTCAAATGAGACAATCTGGCTTTATCATTGTAAAAATTGTAATGCAAAAGGCAATTAGGTGAAGCATGAGACTCCTTCAATCATTGCTTTCCTTAAAAACTCAGGGTAGGGAGGTGGAGGGCAAGAAGGCATTAGGGAGTCTGCTATTTTGAGCTTGCATTAAAGCCCCTTCAAATTCTCAGTCATGTTGTCCCAGTCTGAAGATTTGTAAGAATTCTGATGCACTATAAGCAGTGAAAACCCACAGCTGCTGTTCACATCCTGAAATTAGTCTCTACCCAAAAGACTCTCTTGGAGGATTATGTGATCCTTTCTTGCCACCCACTCACTCTGTCATTTCCTAAACTCTGATGTTTTTTACAGCATCTCTGGCAGTTAAAAGAACATATGTACATGTATATCCCCAGAGCAGACTGCAAACATGTTTTTAGAAGTACACAAGAAGACATCTATTTCATAGGTCAAACCAAAGGAATCTGGCTTTTGTTGTTAAAAGACTCAAGGGAACACATGTACTGCTGTCGGCTTCTCTCCACACCCACTCTGTGAGATGACTACAGAATCATTTAAATCAAGAATGAAGACTGCATAATTCAAGCAACAGGGTCAAAAGTCTTGTGTCGACAGGAAAAGTGCATTGGTTTAATTTCAGTCAGATTTTAAATCAACATTATTAAAGCTAAATAATTAGGTAAGTAGATTAATACCACTTTTAATTTAAAACCAAGCTAATTTAAGACAAACTAATAGCTGCTCTTTTTACACAAAAATGAATGTATTCCCACAAGACTTTGTACTGATTTACCTAAATCAGTTAAATTCATATCCTAGGTCAAACCAGTGCAACTTTCCCATGTAACTAAGGCCTTAAAAAAGAATTTTAAAGATAAATATGTCAGTTAAAAACTTAAGCTGCAGCCTGAACCCTATTAAAGTCAACGAGACAGGAGAGCAAGGCACACTCTGAAGTGTCTTTCTGAATCAGTGGCTTCATTCTGCTCTAAGGAACAAACCTCCATTTCAGTGGGAGTCATCTTAGGATCATGGTGAGTTAATATTTTTACTTCTTCCATGGTGGTAGATGGAGACTAATCATAGTTACCTTTACATTAACTGGTCTGAGTCATTTGTACCATTGCAGCAACAGCCTAGATTAGGACAGACTAAAACCACAGAGGTATCTGCATAAATATTCAGATAACTGCCATGTGCTGAGTGGTTGTGGCTGCTCCACTATCCCCAAGTATGCTAATTAGTACAATGCTATGAGCTGCTATCATATTTTCCAGCAGGATAGATGGGTGATGGGCTGAAGGCATGGGCCTGGTTGACATAGTGGGTTTCTCCAGATCCTCCTGAGCCTCGAAGTTGAGTTCCAATATCTTTCATATTAATATGTTGTTTCTATTCATGTTTTTTTACTCATTATACTCAAGAAAAGGATACAGTATTTCACAGCTCAGCCAGCATCTTGTCTTGTGGTCCTTTCTACTTTGGTATGACTCTGAAGCACATTTGGGAAGAGCTGATCTCTTCCACCTTCAGTCTATGCTTGTGCTACATTCTTATCTTTCTACACACTCATGTGAATTGTACTTAAAATAAGTGCAGTACCGCATCTGCTTCCAGCAGTCCCATTTGGGATTTGCACCTCTTCCCCATGAAAGTAGGTCAGCTATTGCTAGGTGCTTGGAAACTCCTGTGCTAAATGAGAGGGATTCAGCTCTCCCAGAAAGAACTGAGAAAGCATTTTCACATGTTGCAAGCCTCTTACTCGGACACTGAGTAGCATTTGTATTCAAAGTAGTAGGAAATGATGGATGCTTTAAATATGATGCATCTTTCATACAGACCACATAGAGTGTGTGTTGTAGTTAGGCCTTGGCAGTACAAAGATGAAAAAGCTCTGAGGATCAGAGTACTGTTTTTTTGCACGCCCCCCCCCCGTAGGCAACAGCAGGCCAAAGAGCATCTGAAATTGTCAAAATGCAGATGAGTTCATAGTGCCTTCACACCTGATACTCTTGACAGTGACTTGTGGAGTGAAGTCACTGCATGAAAGGGGGAAATATATTCCTTCACAAACTGAATGCTCATCCCTCTGATACAGACAAACTCCTGGCAGATAGCCCCATCTGACTCCCAAGTGGGGGTGCTGGATGTAGTGTATAGAAGGGTCTAAAGTACGGGTGATGCTAAACCACGTTTAGATAATTAGTTCAAGTTGTAGCTGCTCTTTGGGTTTTACTGGTGAGGGAGAGACTGTGAAGATTTAATTCTCCTTTCCTCCAGCCCATTGTCTGCTTTTGCAAATTGTGCTCAGCCTCGGCCATGCCTCCACACTGAGATGAAGGCTGAGTCCGTTTGTGATTTCTGCTAGGACTTCTTGCAGCTTCTCTGGAGCTCTACCTGCCATGAGAGCTACCTCAATGGTTTCTCTCTACCATAGTCCTGTAACAATAATCGCATAAATGGTCATCCCCAGGGAGTGAAATACAAAAGACAGGAAAGGCAGGAAATCAAGACATCCTGTGATCAGTGCTAATAGTACACATCTATAGCAAATTGATGCAAGTCAGCATATGTCTGGGATGCAAGCGCCTAGCAGAATGAGATATGTGGAGTAGAATGAAGAAGAGAAGGACACTGAGCAAGGCTCTGAATGGAGAGGTGTATTCAAACTACCCTACCCTGTGCATGTCTAACAGGCAGACAGCTGCATGCAGTATGTGCTTACCTCCTCTTCTCATTATTTATCAGCTGTCTCCAAATTCTGAGCCCTTTACCCAGCTTTATCCTAGATTTCCTTTTGGGTGCAAGGACACAACCTACCATTTTTATTGTT
Organism: Penelope pileata; assembly: GCA_013396635.1. Taxonomy (NCBI): domain Eukaryota; kingdom Metazoa; phylum Chordata; class Aves; order Galliformes; family Cracidae; genus Penelope; species Penelope pileata. Next base: position 579,269 of record WBMW01000442.1, read on the forward strand.
ATTCTGAAATCTCTTCTCTCCTGTGCATTTTCTATGCAAAAACATTGGAAGCTCTTCACTGTTTCCCCAGGTTAATACTCAATGGGTAGTATGCATCTCCTAGTGTCTGTCAGGCATGTAAGAAAAAGTCAGCTTGCTGTTCCTGCATATTTAGCCACTATATGATCTCTGTATGCCTTGCTGGGTCTGTTGCTGCTTGCCTGGTCTCAGGTACATGTCATCTGGATTACTCTTTACTGTGCAACAATGGAGCATGTGATGCAGCACATTTTTGTAAATATATATTTGAATGTTGATACAAATCTAAATAATCTGTGTTCCAGTTCCTTTGGATTACTCTGAGTGTTCATTGGCAGAAATATCTACAAATTTTTAGTAAATACTGAAAATTGCTTCAGGCTGTGATATCTGAATTGATAAATGCGAGTTCTTGCACACAAAAAAGATTCCCCTAAGTCTTCTGTGTGGTGTACAGAAAGGTCCTAGCAACTCAGCTGAAATTATGGGTCTCAACTATTAGCAAGACACAGCTTATAAACAATGTACTGGCCATCCATCAAATCATACAGGCAATAAAACTGACACACAAAAGCAAGACAGAACTTGGTGAAAAAATAACGATGTGCAATTTATTCATCCAGCTCCAGTTAACACAAATAATCCATCACTTTTCTTTGAGTTGGGTATAGTTTGTACTCATGTAAAAGTTTTGTAGAAAAGCTCATCATTAATGAAATAAAACATTTTGTGACTCAGTCCAAGGAGTAGAGCTATGACACAATCTGTAACACGTATGTTTAGGTAAGTTCTTGGGAGTGGAAAAATTCATTTCATTTCATTGTACAATGAAAACGCCAACTGGAACAGTCACTGCCAGTGAAATTGATAAGCTTATTCACTCTGTCTTTCTCGAAAAAAGAGCATATTGAATCTGATTCTGGTCTCTTTTGCACTCAGCTTAAGTGAGAACATAATTAGGCCCACTCATTCTGCCTTTAAAAAATGATTTCTTTCATTAGGACTAACTGCTGATAACAGCATGCTGGATGAGTTAGGGATTTTTTATAGTGTGGGTGAAAAGTTAAGTATGCGTAGCAATTGCATGTGTCTGCACAACTAGCCCTAACTCCTTTAGAGAGTAAATTGATTACAGAGATACAGATGACAACACATGTTTGCAAAGGAATGTTTCAATGTAAAAGAATCATGTAATTTCATCACTTAATGTGACTGAATGAAAAATAAGTCCAAAAGGAAGTATAATTACTCTAATTATATCCCAGATAAGTCAACACATCTCTGCCTTAATTTTCTGCAAAAGAAACTGCACTGTCAGTGAAAGAACCTCCAGTTCCATGTATAGATGCCTCAATAAACTAAAGAATAAAATAAAAAGTTAGCTGGTAAAATTCTAGACATAGATTTAGATATCTGTTTTTATTAATTCTCTGTCACATATCTTTGCAAAAATCTACTACGCTGCTATCTACACTAATATCTACTATCTTCGCTCATCTACAAAGAAAGGCACAATAGAAACAAAAGAATAAGTAAATTCCTCCAACTATAAGTCTGATCGGTCTCAAATAATCAAAATAGCGCAAGAAATAAAGCACTAATGGGTTTTGACATCAATTTACTCTGTAAATCTTAGAGAGGTATCTCCAAGCTGTAGTTCCCTCACCCACAAACTGTCTACTTATAACTGAGGGAAGTTCCAGGAGTTTTTACCGGTAATGAAATATCAGTGATCTGGCACTGGATGTTAATTGTTTATTTTATCTTCTCTTCATGCTACTTGGAAGATGATGTATGGTATCTTACTGCCACTTTGTGTACTGTGATGAATAGATTTCCTTTGGAGAAATCATGGGAAGTCATGATGTTTCTCTCCAATGTGAATGAAGCCAGTTACTGCATTTCATATGCAGCTTTTCCAGCACAGATTATACTGACTCTGGAGGAATCAAACTCTGCCCATTTGCAGGTATCTTGCATAAAATTATTGATGGAGAGAAAGCAAGTTCTTAAGTATACTAAGGAAGTAATCTGGCACTTTATCTTTCAGTGTGTTTGGCTCTGATGGAAAAAAAGCAAGGGCTTATATATGGTGTTAACACTTTTCCCCTTCATATTGCTAATATTTCATTGAGAGTTTTAAAAGGAAAGGAGAATTAAAAAATGCTAGAGGATCAAAGCAAATAGACTGCATTAGGAACCTAGATAAAAATGTAGATAGTCTAGAGACAATATGGGTAAATTTAGGTTTATAATTTCAAGGATTTTTCTCATGGGAAAAGTAACACTTTGCTTTAATAAAAGAAAATAAGTAGTTAGAAGCACAACCCATTTGCTGTTTGATGTAACAATGTTATCTGCTCCATAGGCTTTTTTTTGTTTCTGTTCAAGGCATAAAATAATTATTGGAGAGGACTGTTTCATCTCCGTAGAGTACAAAAGTCCTCTTGCTAATTGCCACATCAAATGGCTAGAGGACCCCAGTGGAAACCTTCAAATGACTGTGAAAAAATTCAGGCCATCACTAAATGCTGGGCACTTTTTGTGTGTGTGATTTCCCATTGCAGATTAGGTTACTTGGGTGTGGGCTTATCACACAGGAAAGGCCTGGCTGCAGATTAGTTCTGCACCATTGCAGGTCTGTTATGCCAGCTTCATCCTTGACCAAATCGATGGCTAGCACCTTTATTGTATTTTTGTGATAGGAAAGAACGCTGGACTGTCCAGGCAACAAAAGAAGCAGCAGAAGGCCTACTGTGTTTCTAAAGTGTTACTTCTCTACTTTTTGTCATGCACCACTGACGTGAGTGCCAGGTCCCAGACTTAAACCTCACACAGAGTCAGAAAAAAGCTGTCAGTCTCGGCTTGTTCAAAGACAATTCCTTTGTGAAGATCAGACTAAAGTGGCATGGTCCATATACTCACTAAAGCATGCCGAGGAGTCAGAAAGTCATAATCTGCCTTTGTACTTATTGCCATTCACATTTTCTTCCATAGCTGGTGCCCAATTACCAGTGCTGTAATTTTTTTCTATTGTTAGAAAGCCATAAGAGTTTAGCTACCACTTATCCAATCGGGGTCATGACCTGATGTATTTAGGCTTTGCAAATATAAGTAACAGTTCCCTTATCAGTGTCACCAGGACTCTTTAACACTTAGCAAGCAGAAAGATAAATATACTTGGCAGATACAATTTGATCCATTGCTAAGCCTTCCATTTTACCAATGACCCATGGCGCTCTGCCATTCAAGGGTATGTTAACTATTATAACCTTATACCCTTCAGTGCTGGCTCAGAAACTGGCCAACTTATACTCACAGGAAAGACTCCTATGACAGCCTGCAAACCTGATCTATAAAACAAGGGTTTGCTTTGGGAAGCCAGTGACGATTCTGAGCTTGCTTACACAAGCCCTGTGCTGGCCCAATTTTCCTCCTGACTTACACCAGAACGAGAGCTAGCCTCTGTCTCAGGCCAACTTCCTTCTGGGAGGAGGAAGCCAAAATGCAGATGAGTTCTGTGTTGCAATCAGAAGCACCTCTTCTTGACTTTCTTGGATAAACTGTCTAAATTTTATTTCCCTTGAATGCTATTTGACAACTCTGATCTATCCTGAAAAGTTCTCATAGTTTTTCTCTCCTCTTCAGGTGCTTTCTTGGGCCTCTGCCAGCTATAAGGTGCACAAGAGAGGGGACAGTGATATAAGGGCCTGGCTGCAGCGGGGTGATGCAGGAAGCTGGAGAGGGCAGATTCTCAGCTATACATTCCAGTGCAAAGCTAGCACATGCAATTACGTATACGTGTACACAACACTTAAAATTGAAACTATATGGGTATCAGTATTTTCATATTGTGATCATCTAATTTATCTCTAGCTTCTAAATTACATTCATTTTAGTGGTAAAATATTTTCAGGAGATGGTGTCTGTTTCCATGGCTCCAGTCACAATGGGGGCTTCAATTCTGGAGAGCTGTGCTAATAGCACTAAATAATAACAACCAAGTTTCTTTCGCATCTACATTTCCTAACAATAAGTTCCAAAGTGAACTTTAAGAATTGCAATAATTCAAGATGTTGAGAGAACATAATGCTTCAAAACTTGCACGTCCATTGTAGTGACCAAAGCACCTTGCAGCAGCAGTTCTGAATCTGAAATTTGTGATATACAGTTTAAACCGCAGCAGTGTCACCCAGATCTTCTAGGATCTTAACGTCATAATACCATTTTAGAGTGGCAGAAGTGCTTGAACCAAAACCAGCATATGTTGTAAAGTTTCTATTACATTACTTGTTTACTTTTAAGTTTACATCTATCTATCCCTCTGGCAGGTACCGAAATAAGTGTTATTAGTTATATTTAACAGGAACTTTTTTAAAGAATGATTGAGGATGCAGCATCAGATCTAGAGAAGCATCTCTTTAACGTAGAATGCAAGAATTCAAGTGTGAACCACCAGTGTGAAAATCATATAATGAAACAATCAAGATAGACTGGAGCTTTCTGCTATCTTGAAAACGCATCTTGGTTGACTAGAGGTCTGAGATTTTGAGGTATTCAGTTATTGACTCTGCAACAGCTACTTGAGAAACTCATTCATCATTTATCACAATGAAACTTCCAAACGATATTTTGAAATCTAAACATAAAGCAACTGAAATGCAGGTTGTATTAAAACACGTAGGCATTGACTAGCCACACTCCTAGATTGCTTTGCAAATCTCTTCCTTATTTATATTCACTGGACAGTTACTTTGACCCTCACGTTTGGGTTTTATTAGTGTCACCATAAACTGCATGGATGATGTAGGGGAAATGTTAGGTCAGGCCTTGCACTGATCATTGAGCACCTGGTGAAGGGCTGTGGCTGGCCGGGGAGCACAGGCGAACTGTTTACACCTATTCTCTGCGACCGGAAGGGGTGGGCCTGGGGCGGGGTTGCCCCAGGCCTAGGTAAGGGCCAGGCAGGCAGATATCAAGAGCTTGGAAAGAAGACACAAGGAAGGAGATGAAGGAAGCAGGGAATGATGTGGAGCAGAGTCCCCAGCTCCAAATGAGACAAATGACATAGCTGAATGAAGAATTGATGTAACTGTGAGAGTGTGGGATTTCTTCTGCAGCACATGACAAACTGGAAAAATGAGAAAGGTACTGTTCTATCAATTCCTGGTCTTGTGAGACATTTGGCAATGAGGCAGTGTTTTGGCCCATGAGCAATAAGGCAACTGTCACTACATGAGAGCTGACTAGTCTGGAGGCCACTAGTAAGAATCTCATTCCACTTAGAGCAATGTGCAATGGAAGGAACAACACTGAGCTTTTACAGCAGTATTAGGTGAAAAAAGAGCTTTGTAGAAAGAGAGAGCAGAACATGAATTTTGTATGCTAACACATTTCTCCACATTGTTGTGTAGCACTGACTCCTAACATGATGAAATTCAATAGAATTCTATTGTTAACCAAATCTGATTAGACAAAAAGCAATGCTGGCAAATACCAGAGCTAGTCCTTGCACTAACTGTGGAGACTTTACACCTTAAGATGCCTTTTTGAAATTACAAGGAGCTTACGGTCTGTTTTATTTATTTCGATCATGTTTTTAATGGTCACATATATTGCCAATATCTATCAAAATATTCTCCTTCAATGAGATATAATATGCTTTAGTTCTCTAACGTACTTAAATGCTACTTAGCTAGCATAAGAAAGAAGACAACATATTTTAGGAAAACTAGGAGCAACCTAGTTCTTACAGTGGAACCTTAACCAATCTGAAGGGACAGCCAAGATTCCTTATTCTTGTAAAATGACTTAACCAGAACTAGTGGCTGAGTGGCAGTACCAGTTCGCTCATGTATGCAGCTGGGTTGTGACTGAGTCAGCATTTTAGTCAGGGTTAAAGCACGCAATCAATCTTTTCACTTACATCTGTGTGCATGAAGGATTGTTTGGTCTCCAATCTCACGTCTGGAACTCAGAGGTGAATTTATGCTCTTCAACACAGGAAGTTTCCCTATCCCCTCTCCTACATACAACTAAAAGTTTTATATGAATACAAAATACCTGGTTAGTTTTATACTCTGAATAACCAGGAAACGTTGTGTTACAATCAGTGTTTTCAGGATTATGAATTCAATATTTTACCATTAATAATGTATCATCAGCACTATTAATTCTGAAGGCAGAGGCCAAAAGGGATCTTATATCTTTTTTGATTGTTGAGGATTTCGTGGACAAACTGAAGAAGGGAGAGGGGAAAAAATATATATTTTGTATTTGCACAGCAACCTCAGTTCATGCTGATGAGGCTTTTATCATAAAGCACCATTTTATCTTCCTCCTCAGTTTTAAAGGGACTTGCTAAATATCCTGTGTATTTTTGGTCAAAGACACTACACTAACAAGGTTCTCTTCCTCTGTGGAAAATCTGTCCGTCAAGTCATGTGGTTAGCACCCCTAGTTAAAATCAGCAGGTAGAAGAGCATACCCATTTATTACATAGCTTCTCTAAGTCCACATTGTTTCTTCCTTTGCTTGCTCCTTTCCTCTTTCTTCCTTTCCTTTCTTTTAACACTATACGTTCTTCAAAATCTCAAGCATTTTTTAGAGCATATTTTTAGTAGTTTCTAATCCAAGAGATAGTGATTTAGTGCTGGACCTATCCCTTGCAGTATGTAACAGGATATTCAAAGGCTGAGTAGAATCTCCAAGGATCTCAAAGTCTGTGTTTTCATGGTACATACAGTACAGGTTTTGCGAGCATGATTCTACTGTGGCCAGCTGAACTTCTAGATTCAGACTCTGCTAGTCTTAGCCCCAAATTATGATAATATTATTGTTCAACTAAATCTCTAGTCTTATTTTCTAAGAGTTCATATCCTTTGGAAGTACTTTATGGAAGTTTTCTTTTTAAGTGGTAGCTACATGGGATTTAAAGCAGATAATATATTTTAGACTATCTTATCTGGGGTTGAGATGCTCAGGAGAATTAGGAATTCTTTTTTGTTTTTTAATGATGTGTTAGGGCATGGAGTTTCCTGAATGTTTAGCAAAGGGATGTCAGGGTGAAACAGCTGCACATATTAAACTAGCAGTGAAATCCAACTCCTTCTCATCTCCTCAGTTATACAGCTTTTTGTGAAATTATGCCACAGGGCAATGTGTGAATAACTTAACTAATATATGGTCAATTCAATTTTGAGGTAGTACAAATAGGATTGCCCACATAGTGCTGGCATAGGTGATGAAACCAGCACTGACAAAAAAAAGTGTCATGAATTGATTCAGATTAAATGACTTGATTCTTAGCTAATTATTTTATAGTTCATTGACATTCAGAAAATGTGAGAACTGCAAACCTTGTAGCAACAAGGTGCCATGAGATGGCTGTAAACAGAAAGTCTTTGATGGAACAAATGGTGTGTAGGGGCAGCTCCATACAGGCATTCTAACACAAAGGCTCACTTACAGAGTTACTGCCAAAATAAAAAATAAATCAAGCCATAATAGCTATTTTGATCCTGCCTGGAAAACTCTTCCGTGAAAGAATTCGACGCACTGACCTTACCTTTCCCCATCAGTTCCTCGTTCCTACTTTAGTTACAGTTTAGAAGATGTTTACAGAAAGTATAAAGAGGAATCACCTAATTATTTATGTCAGTATAAAAGAAAAGCACTTGTGGAAACAGACTTTGGATTCAAATATCACTTTGTAATTTATAATAGAAATCTTAGAAGATTAGAAATCTTCAAAAGTCTTGTAGAAACAAGAATACAGCTAAAATAACACAACATGTTTACAAATACCCTTCATTCTCCTTTAGAAGCAGGCAGGATGACATAATTGATAGTACACTTAAGTAGGGTGGAGATGGGGGTACTGATAGAAATGGTTGATTTTAATCAGGTTTTAAATCAACAAGCAAGATGCATTGATTTACAAGACTGGCTCTGATCTTGTTTGGTATTTGTTCTTCATTGTTTTCCTGTTAAAAAAGTTGTTTCTTCTATGAGTGACAAAGCCTTCTTCTCCTTACAGTTTGCCAGAAATTTTCCCTGTGTCTCTTCATATTTATTTCAGAGTTTGCTTTGCCTACTATGTATTAATCATGCATTATTCAGATCTTTCAAGCTGCATTTAGGTGAGAATTTGAAACTAAACTAAATATACAAAACAATATTCTACCAAAATAAAGCTACCCTAAATACGGAAACAGCAAGACATGCATTTACCAAGATAGGGCAATGGTAGATTTCCTAGATAGGCGAATATGATTTCTATGTATTAAAATAAATTAATTGGCTTTTTGATCGCTACAGATCAGAATTTGAGAATTACTATATATTGTCTCTTGTAGTCTGACTTAACTCATGGGTTGGGAGACCAACTTTCTTGCCCTCAAATCCTGAGTAGTTTCTGAAGTTAGAATCAACTGCTCACTGTACCAGACTAAGCAAACAGACATAAATGCAAAAGTTTACTAACAACAAACTCTGCTTAAAGAAGCTCACCCAGCAACCATTTCAATGTTTTGGCTTTTGTTAAAAGGTCAGAAGAATTAATTCACTGTTGCCAGAGAAGCTGACAAAATATCACACTGCTGATCACTGATTAGAGAGTCTGACGGCAGAGATTTTTTTTAAAAAAAAAAATAATCAGGACCCATTCATGTACAGGTGTTACTTTGATCGAAGTCCATGACAATCCCAAGAATTTTATATCCTTCCCTTTCCTTCCTCTCCCAAGCTGGAACAGTTCAAGATTGTTTTGTGATGTAGTTCAGGATATCCTCAGAATCATTTAATTAATTGTAAGCACTTAAAAATATTCAAACATTAATTTATTGATTCACAGCAATTTCAAAACATCAATCAGCCAAGGTTTTTCTGGGACCAATGATACTCTGGATCCAGGGCTGTTCTTGCTCTGTGGAGTGCAGAGGATTCCCCAGAAACATTATGTCTGTTTTTTCCTGTCTATATTCATGTGCACATCGATGTTGTTACTTGTGTCTAGAACTTGGAAGAGAAAAGGGGACAAAAAAAAAAAAAAAGAAATGTTAAATTACCAGTGATAGTCATTGTTCATTTATCTGAAGTTTATCCTTGGGAAAAAATAATTAAAAAAAAATTGCCTCAATAATTAGGGCAGGAAAGGACATTCACATCAAATGGGATTTGTTGCGGAACAGACATTAATTTTTGACTCAATTTAATATTAACAAATCCACTAGGACTTGCAAATTCAAAATTTTCCTAAATTGGAAGTAGCAAAAAAAAAAAAGTGACTTTTCCTAGAAAATTTGCCTACATATCTTAAAATAAGATTAAATATAATTTGAAACAAACTTCCAAGTTAAACACAAATTTTAACTTACTTTTTATTTTCAAAGTTGTCATCTACAATATTTGTATCTCTATATATACTTTTAATTATTTCTTTTAAAGTTATTTTTAAGATCTTATTTCTCTTATTTCTCCTTTCTTTTCTCCTGTTTTTTCCCAGCTGAAAAATCATGGAGTAAAAGGAAGAAGGGAAAGGTGCTTGCTTTAAAGACTAAAAATGTGTGAAAAACTGAAAACATCATACAAACCCCCTGAAACAGTGAAAGAGAGTTGAAAAGCATAGAAGGAAACTCCTTCTCTGCTCCTGATTTCAGCTTCTTCATTTGTTTTGTCAAAAATCTTCTCAAACCAAACAGTGTTTCAAAGTGAAGGATATCAGTCTTGTAATTTTATTTGCTCAACTTATTCAGTCAAAAATATTTTTATTTAATTTGGTAAATCACATTTCCTAAGTAATAAAATAAAACCAGCTGCACTAGAAATGTGTCGGGCATTTCTACTCCTAGCTTTGCAAATAGATGCGTATTTCAAAGGTTCTTCTGTTCAGATGCTTCATTTAAATTAACTTTCTAGGCACTTGGATGGTATCAACATGGGGGGTCAATTCAAATAATATTTAATTTCAGTTTCAAAATATAATAATGGAAGGTACTCCTTGTAATTGTTCAGTTTGGTATCACAAAGTGTGTGACAGCATCATTTCTGTTAATAGGAAATATCACTCTGTTCAAGCTGTTCACCTTTTCTATGCTGCTGCAGAATTTTGCTTTCAATTTCATGTCTGACCAGTTAACCCTACTTTACTTACAATACAAATTAATCAGAAGTGCATGCATTTGTTCATGATTTCTGGGCAGCATCTTTTTGACTTTCATGATACATTTTGGAGAAAAAAAGGAATAATATTTCTAGTCTTATTAAGAAATAATCTTTATTTTTTGCTTCTTTTTAAGGAAATAATCCCCTCTGTAGCAATAAACAGATGTCTGTTAATCAATAGAAAAATATTACTTGCTGTTCCTATGTCTGTTGGCCACAAAATCTAAGAATAATGTTTGAAGCAGAAAAGCCCTAAAAATGAGTAACTTAGTGTTTAATACAGACTTGGTAACTTTCATGCAAAATGAATATTCATTCTCAAAGGACATGAGTCACTAGAAAATAGGTTTCAAACTATTATCTTGGAGTGGAGTTTAAGAAGCGTTTAATAAAAGACAATGAAGTCTTGCTCTTGATACCTTCGGTGATGTACAGGTTTCAGCAAATTTATTTTGTCAGTCTATTGGTAATTAGTTGGCATAGGAGTCCAGCCATCAATCACTAGAGCTTCTTTAGACATAAATAGCGTAGGTGAAGGTTTAGGGTTGTTTATATGGAATCCGCAACATCTTTTTTTAATCTGTTACTGACAGATGGAAATACCACAGCATTTTTTCAGGGCAAATTCAATGCCTGTTGCTTGAGACAGCTTAGAGTATGAAGTGCAACCTAACTGGTCAAAATACAGGAAAACAGCACTTCTTATTAAATTTTTCAGTCTTGATATGGGAAGAAAGGCCATTAGTAGCCTAGAGTGCCATCCTTGAATGCCAGGGTGTTGAGCTGCATCTCTTCTCCCTTGACAGGTGCCTCATGTAACTCTTCAAAACATGTAACGCTTCTGTGCCTCGACTTCAAAGTTTTCTTTCTAAAATGACATGTTTTTTGTCTTTTGTCTACTTCATTACTTTAGTTTTCAGGGAAGTTCTTCAGAGCAAGAGGCTCTATTACATGTATGCATGTGGGGAATTGGCCTTGGCCAGCAGCCTGCCATGCACCCAGCCGCTGTCTCAGTTCCCTTCCTCACTGGGGCAGGCAGGGGGAGAAAATACCACAGAAGAACTTGTGGTTAGAGACAAAGGCAAGGAGATTGCTTACCAGTTACTGTCATAGGCAAACCAGACTCCACTTGGGGAAAAATAATGTATTGCTGATTGAAAGAGCTTTGTCTTTTTCTGAGAAACAAAGACAAAAATTGAAGCCATGTCTTTCCTCTACACCTTTTCCCGCTTCACTCTTGACTCCTCTTCCAGGGAATGGGAGCTGCAATGGATCCACAACAGTTCCTTTCTGCCTCCTCTTCCTCCTCACCTTGTTCCCTTGTTCTACCACGGGCCTCTTCATGGGCTGCAGGCCCATGCTCTGCCATGGAGTACCACATCACCCTCCTCTTCCACTGATCTTAGCCTTCACTCTGTTGCTTCTCCCTTTTTCCCTCTCCTCTGCCTTCCTACTGCTTTTGCCGCCTTTTTTAATATCTTTTCCCTGAGACACCACCAGTCTGGCTGAGGCGCTACAGCCATGTTCTCAGAGTGTGGCCCACAGCTCTTCGGATCATCATCCATCAAACAGTAGCTCAGTAAAAAGCTAAGGATGGTGTCATCGACCTCGTGATTTTGCCACAAGACCATTGGTTCTTATTATTAGTCTATCACTGCACTCATTTGCTCATGAGAGAGCTTGAAGGGATTCCTGGTGGCAACACAGTCAGCTCTGGAGTTGTCACAATGCTGAGAAAACTCAGAGGTGTCCGGCATTCACACTGGAGATTGCAGCAAAGCAGAAAGTGACATGAGCTCCTGTGGCTTGGCTATGTCTGTGAGGGTGGCTGTTGGTCCCAAGCTCTGGGACATGGGTAGGGCAGGGCAAGTTAGCCACAGCGTGGGACAGGCCTGGGCCGGGAGCCTTCCCAGGCTGCGCAGGCATGTCGCTGAATGCTCGTACTCTTTTTCAGAAAATCCATTCTTTTTGTGGCATTTCAGCAAAATGTTGCTCTGTGTGCAAAGACTGGATGGAAATGAAAATCCAAGTCCTACCCAGCGTTAACTTCCACTGATTTTATTGGCAAAAACAAGGTAGATAGTATTCCTATTGATACAGATTGATACTTCTTTTATGCTTCTTGCTCTAATGAGAGGGAGCATGTTGATAACTAAAATCACGATTTCTAGCCCCAGATATTCACTTAATACTTTTTTTCCCCAAATGCTTTTCAATGGCAGATGTAGATACCTTTGTTTTGTATTTTGACCTCCAAGTCTTTGAATCTTTCTCCGAGCACATAGTCAAGAAAGTCGTTTTTCAAAAGTCACAAGAGCTGTTTCTTACGAGAGTCTGGTCCACTCCAGGGTAGAAACCTCAATTTATGAAAAATAGTATTACAACTGCCATGCTGGCTGATGTCTTCTACTTTTACAACAGAACAATAGAAAATCAATTACACTGACAACCCCCCTTGCAGGGTGAAACTTTGTAGGCTTTCTCAGCAGGCATAGCAGATGTTTCTTGAAGACTGATTTCTGAAGCCTAATTATTTAGGTGAGGAAATTAGGCATCTTTTCACGAATATTATGTCTTCATTTCCTCAGCTACGTATTGCAATCTTTCTACATTTCCAGGAGTGGTAGGCTTTATGACGAAGACAACTGCTATATGCTGGACTAAAATCACTACTTCATTGCTTATGGACCACCAAGCGGTGCGCAGATGGTGACACTAGCCAAAAACCTCAGCAAACTGACACTGTATTAAGTGAAAAATGTTTGTCTTGTTCGCTTCCCCACCCCATCCTTCTGTGTCTTGAATTTGTACATCTAGAGAAAGATACAATATTTGATATCAGGACTTAGTTTTGTAAGAGATTGTAACAGCGCACATTTTTAGAGAAGTATTCTGCCAGGTCAGGGAAGGACTTATTTTCTGAATGCCTAATACATATTTAAAAGCTGATAATAGCACATGATAGCTCCAAGAATGTTATATAACTTATAGAGCATCTATTAAAAAGGAGAGACTTTGCCATTTAAAAAAAAATAGAAGCCTGTGAGATTCCCACCATCTGGATGGAGTCTTTTTTCTTCCCAGATGAATTAGTTGTCAAGGGAGGAATTATTTTAGGCATCAAGTAACCCCTGATTGTGAGTGACAGACTAACACAAGAGCAGATGCAAGGTTACTGCTGCCTATCCATTATGTGGAAAGGAGACCCATGCATGTCCTACTTACTGTGCATACTGACTTGGGTTATTAAAAGAGTAACTAGAGGTGGGTCAGACCCAGAAGATAGCTCATACCACTCACAACAGATGTTCTTTCACAAGAGAGAAAACAAACACTGGATACTTTCTGGGGATACTGTAAAAGGAGGGGTCTTCGCTGCTTACAGCAAGTCACTAGTTCAGATTCTTGACAGAAGCACAAACCCAACTTTTTCATTTAAATAGCAGTTACTTGGTGAGCTTTCTTAGGGGCTGAATTTTGCAGAAATCATGCTTTGGGATAATAAACTTATTTGCAAATCTCCCATGCATAACAGCATCTTGATAAATTCATATAAATAGAATAACTGGTAACATTTTGAAAGCTAAGATAGAAATCATTTTATAATCTCCTATTTCAGCTAATGAAAGTCTCTTTGTTTACATAAATATTCCTGTATGTAAATCCCTGTCCTTTTAGGCGCTACAAGTCTGTTATGGGAACCCTTAGAAGCCTCTACTCAATAACGATATATTTATAGATTTATTTAATATAAGCTATATCCAGATACAATGAAAAGAACACTATTATAGTAGAACTGTATGAAATTCTGTCTGACTGTTTTCGTGCCACTTACCTTATTTCTCTATGAATTAAAAACTCAAATCCTCTCCATCCAAATCTTTACCATGGTTTCTGAATTTTTGGAGAATGTCTGGATTAGTCTCACATTTGAACCAATTTTTTGATTTAGTGGACCCAAAGTAAACTAAGTCTGAAAATTCAAAAGTGAACTGGTGGGCATTTTACAATCTGGAAGGAAAATAATGTCTACAAGCAATAAGCACTGCAAGCCACTACTCAACATCTTTCAAATCTAATGTAAAGAGAGCATATGGTCAAAATAAGCAGATATATGAAATAAATGTGTGCTAAATACTACTGAGATATGATCATTTTCTCTTCAGGGAATATGATGAAACACACGAGGACTGGGGACAGAGCTAGCTGAAAATAAAGAAATAAAGAACAGTGCCATCTTGTGGTAAGTAAAATACTATGATGAGAGAAAATCGATTTTTAGCACATACTGAAAAATGCAAGTGTTAGAATAAGGGATTTTAGAACTTGCCTTTTTCCTCCTCTCGTTCAGTTTCTTTGATGAACCCATTAGTGCTGATGTTAGGAAAAATAGAAATGTCCAGTTCTGCCACCAAGACATGATCAGTAGCCACAATAAGTTGAGTTTAAATGAACATATTCACATCTAACTCCTGATTGTATTATCCTATTTTACATCAGTCAATACTGTATGTATTTGAATGACTGAAGCAGAACATGATCAATGCTTATGCCCAGTATCTCATTGCTGAAATGCTGTAAAGCTGGAACTGCTACTCAGGACAGCCATGCAGCACAAAGTGTCACCTCTTGGGAAGATCATTTTGAAGAAAAAAGGTGTATTCTCTGAAAACATACTCTCTGAAGTCACGTGGTCTGCCTAGGCAAGTATGTACTGATGGGAATGGAACCAAGAGTACCAGAACAAGAACACAGCAGTGCCTTGCTCTGGTTGCTGATACCACAGTATGACTGAGAATAAACCTGAAGCTTTATCAGGCAGAGTGACTTTGGCAAAATAGTCTTAGTCAGGCCTTAGAAATATTGAAATCAGCAGGATCTTTTGTCTTTGACCTAAATGGAACGAGACCTAGGGCACACATACTTCTAACATTATCCATCATCTTCTATTTTACTCTATGAGACTTTTTCTTAAATCATGTGATCTGTTTACCAGTGCAGTTGGTGGTAATAACATAATAAAAGCTTGATAAGTATTTTAGGAGCCATGAACTGTCTGGTACAGTATCTCCCAGTGAGTAATACATACTCTGAAGTTGTTCCATTAATTTGTTCTTCTTGATTGCTTTAGAGATAAGAAAAGAATTCTGCAGTTTTTGTTATTAGAAATTCCTTTCAAGTACCCATACAAAAAAACTTTTGTATTTCTTGAGATTTGTCAACAGTATTTATGGGGGGGGGAAAAGAGAAAAAAAAAAAAAAAGATGAAAAGAAAGATACATTCCATTGAATTTTCTGAAGTTCCAATTAAGATTTCTTGGAATTTTTTCAAAATGATCCTTGAGGTTAACATAATTAATTCCTGGTCCTTAGCCAAAGGTATTAGAATTAAAAGAATTGCATGTCTTTATCTAAAGTATGTTATTCATCCTAAGCAATAAACATAACTCTTTGCCATAAATGTTAGCCTACAGTATTCTGAATATTGTTAAGAGGAAAAAGGAAAATCTTTTCCATCAAAGAAAAATGTAGGGTTAACTTTTGGCCAAACAATGAGTAACCTTATTTCAATTCAGATTCAAGTCTTGAATATACAGACTTTTTGGTTTCACCGTATGACTGAAACAAATACCTTTTCTTTTTTTAACAGCACGTGTTTTAAAAAAGTGATCTATCGTTTTTATTTGACTAATTCTCCCTTTGCTACTACTGAAGAGCCTGACAGCTCATGTATTCATCATTTATCAAAATAAGTTTTAATTATAGGTGATGGGGAAAATAAAAGAGCTGTTCAATGTCACTTAGGATATACAGTTTATATTTTCCTGCAGCGGGCTTTTTTAAAGCGTATTTCTTTGATACTTACTGTAGCACATTAAAAGCAACAGGTTGCACTTACCTCTCAGTAAATCATTGAGCTCTAATGATTCAACATATGGTCTGTGAAGGAATTACTGACCCTCACAAGCAATTATGCTGTGTGTACTAAGAATAAGGTGATGACTTTACTGCATTGGGCATAGTGTGTTTTAATGTATTAGCACCTGAAGCAGCACTACATCACTTATGGTAAGTGCTCAGATTATCACAATAACTGTTCAAGCCAGGGGAAGAGGACTAAGTCCTCCTGATGTCCCTTTATACATACTATCTTGTCTGACTGATAAAAATCAAGCTATTTGCTGGAGGAAGTTCAGAGGCTATACTCCTAATCAGTGCCAGAGGAATCCTCGTGTGATCTCAGAGTGTATAAAACATGTAATGCAGAAGAAGCGAAGAATATGTTGAGCTATGACAGCACTCAGTAGCTATCCATCTTTATCAGCAGTGTTTTTGTAAGTACCTGGAAGGTGAAGAGCAAATTGGCTGGTTGCATTTTTTTTTTTTTTTTTTGGTTAGAAACACAATGGTGTTTTCCAAAGGCTAAAATAAGCCATGCTTTTCTTCTAAATACAACAACTGAAATAAGGAGAAGCCGTGGTCTTAGCTGATGGGGAGAAGATCATACAGAAAAACACAGGGCTTAGCTGAAAGGCCATCATGCTGCTGCATTTTTAAAATATCAGAAATGAATCATTATTTTATTATTTTCTATCTTTGTGCTGAAAATATTCCCCAGGCCTAAAACGGAAGAGAAGAATTTATTCTAGACCCTGACAGGTATTTATTCACTGGCACTTTAAAATAATTGATCATAACATCACTGGAGGAATTTGTGTTAGATTGTGACCAAAGCAGGTGCGTGTATGAATGTATGACCAGTGTACATGGGCCAATGCACAGATTAAGGGCATTTTTAGTCACATTTAGGTCATAGTTGTCCAGTAGGTGGTGTTATGAGTCACAAGAACTGAAAGTTTCTCAGGAAAACTGAAGTGATGTTATAAACAGTTAAGGGCCTTGGGGAACAAGGAGGACGACTAGTTGGTTGAACTTTACAGTGCAGAACTGTTTGATTAACAGTTAAAATTCGTTTATATATACAGAAGATGCCCAGTTAATAATGCAGGTAGAGTAAGCTATGTATTGACAAAAACTCATACTTTACTAATTTTTGTTTGCTTTTAAGACTTATCTGCCACAAATCTATATAAAAGGCATGAACTGGACCTTTGTCATCTCTGGACAACTTAGTCTTACTTTGTTTTTAAAAATGGAAAACAATCCTGAGTTAAACATTTAAGATAATTCAAATTTAAGAATGCACTTCAATAAAATCTCTTGGAAGAAATGCCAAGATCTGTAAACATAATACAAAGCCAGTAGGCACTGTTGGGCTTTTGCCTTAATGTTTGAGGATCTAGGAAGAAGTAAGAGATGCACAGGAAGAAAGAAAACAAATGGGCTCCCATCGCAAGTAAAAACAGATTTAGGATTCTCTAACCTGCTTTGGGAAGCCAGCACTCCGTAGGGCACCATCCTGCTGGCTACAGTTGCCAGATCACATCACACTTTGGCCCCAATCCCGTTTTATAGCCATAACAACCATTCCTCAGGTTGTCAGCTGCCTCACTGAAGATTTGCATTTCACTACTGTATTAAATATGTGCAAAGAGGCTGAGGATCAATTGCAAAGGCTATGGAAGAACCATTCTCACTGTAGCACAGTGACTATTTCATACAAAAAGGAGTGTTAGAGCAATGGCTAAGTGAATAGAAAACCTGGATTAGAGGTGGTGTTCTTGTTGTTTTTTTCTTTTTTTTTTTTTCTTTTTCTGAGGGATGTGCTAACATCTGTAGTTTGTTCTATGTGCTCTCTATTTTCTGCTAACATTGTTCTGTTCTGCAGAAAAGACTTTAACAATTACCAGGCTAGGGAGAGGGCATTTGCATGGTTGTTTTTTTCTGGTAAGTGGATGTAGAAAAGTATAGCCTTGAAACCTGTTTCTTCCTTTGCCTATTTTAAATTAACCAGGCACCAGGTAAAATACACAGTAAAGCGTGCACCAAAATCCAAATTTCTCACACTCTGGCTGAGTCCCAGAATCATTATTTGACATCAGGAGATAAACCCTGTGAATTTTGCATTATTTCCTGAGTGATGATGCAGCTTCACCTTTTGGTCTGAGTAGCTAGGGTACCTTCCGTGGAAGTCAGAGATGTGGGTTTGATCCCTCCAAAAAGCATATAAAAGCTAAAGCTAGGCTTCATGCATCCAGGATATGTGTCCTAATCCCACATATATGGTAATGCATATCTCTTTCATCTTTTCTGAAGACAGAGAAAAGCTTTGTTTATTTCCAAAAGAACACTTGCAGCCAGTTAACTAGAATTCCTTAATGGTTCTGGAACTCAGAAAACATCCCAAAGGGATTTGTAGCTGCTGCTAACAAGCTGAATTCAGCAGTACGGAATCTTCAGATGATGTATACTGAATTCTATAACTAAATTATAACACAAGGAGCATGTTCTTCAGATCCGACAGTTAATTACACGAATCACTTTTAAACAATGACTATTTTTTGAGCATAAGACCATAGCCTAAAGAACACAAACCACCTGGTGACGTGCAGCAGAAGTTGCACATCTGGAAACAACCTTGTTTCCAAGGTTGGAAAACTACTGTAAGGAAAGTGAACAAAAGAGATGACCTTTTGTGTAGGAGTTCAGAGTTACATGATAGTTATTCCTTAATTGCTTTAGCTGGAACGTGAATTACCCAGTCACTATCCTCTCTTAGACATGCTTTTTTTTCCCCAGTTAAAGAGTAGCAAAATCATATCACTAACCTCCTGCTCACTGAAACAGGAATTCCAACAGATAAGTCAGTAATAGAAAGAAAATAAATTTATTGCAAACAAAATCATTGATAAAAAACTATTCATCAATTATAAAGTTCAAATTGTAGGATTTATCTCCCATTTGCCTTTCACCACCTGTTACAGATTTGATGGCTTATCATAATTATCTTGTTTATTACTGATATCCCAGGTGAGTAATATATGAGAGGGCATATTCTGGGAGTACAATACAGAGAAATTGTGTGAGCAACCATTTCTTAGGATTAATGAGTGCAGGGACATAATACTTACAAGAGAATGTTGCAGCACTGTTGAAAATAGTCATGAAGAGAAGGACAACTAAGACAAAGAAATATGTCTAAAAATTAAATATGGATCACTTGTAAGTATACATCCATGGATTTAGATAAACATAACATACCTCTTAGTCCTTTCACGCACGTACATGTGTACACAAGGTGTATGTGTCTTACATTTTGTAAAATCAGTATCAAGTCCAGTGCAATAGAATTTCCACTTCTGCAGATTTCCCTTAGATGTAGCAACTAATAGCTAGCAAAAAAAAATTGCAAACTCTGTATAGTAGCAGTTTAACCAATTCAAGTAGTGAGGCTTCCAAAACATTAGTCTGTTTTGATCTTGCAGATATTTTTTTGAGGAATACCAACTAACATGAACAAAGCAGAAATCAATCTTTTTACTCACACACCTACCTAGCTAAAAGAAGTTTCAAGTTTCAGCTTTGAAAAAACTTGCTAAAGAAGGCTGATGAGCCCAGCCTTGTGTATGTGTGCACACACGTGAAAATGTTCACAGAATTTCCTTTTATTCCTCGCGTATTAGCTTGAATCTTTATTAAGCAAGCCATGAGTCCTGCGCTAAATCACAAAATATCTCAAGTCATGAATTAGCTGATGACAATCAGACCCAAGTAATGGTTATTTCAGTAATATTGACCATTATTTAAGTAAAGTAAATCAGCCTTAATGTGTGTGGCCTAGCATGTAATATTTTTTTATGATCAAAAATTGTTTCTTTTCTGTAAATTCTTAAATAATTATGTAGAATTAGTCATAGGCAGCTGTCTGATTACACATGTACAGTGTTTATATGATAAGTCTTTACATTTAAATCACAAGTGATAGCTGATGGGAACTGAGTACTTCCTTCTATGAAGGCTTCTTTGCAGACAAAAACTAGAATTTCTGAAAATATGATTTCCAACACTTTTCAAATATATATACTTAATACATACAACTTTTCTTTAAAGAAATAAACTGAAATGATACATGAAAAAACATGAGCTAACATATTTACCATGGTATATTTCGGAAGAATTTTTTAGAAGAAAAAAGAAACTGGCATTTGAGACACAATATTCATTCATAGTCCAGATTGCTGTTCACTTTGGTTGTGTGGATGACGGGGAATACCTGTTTCCATTCTCTAGCAGCCAGACTTTGAGGCTGAGACGTTCTCAGGGACTTTTGAACAGATTCAGGGTGGATATGCATGGAAGTGTATTTAGAGTACCTGAGGAACTGATGTCTTGGCACAACACAAATATGGAGCACCAGTATAGCACAATTTGTGGAACAGACTCAAGAACATTAGCATTTTCTTACTGCAATTGTTTCATTCTCTTTTGCTCTAGGCACCTTTATTTGCAGTCTAAACAAAACTGCCAGGGATTAGGTTGAATCAACTGGCTGCTAATATTTTAATCCTTTTGCAGCTCATTGACCATAGCTGAACTAAGCGCTGGTCAAGTGCCATGTCACTAGTTCAATGGAATTCAGACTTTGGCACTTTGAAAAAGGCAACAGATGTGCTTTAATGATTATCTAATAACTTGTATTTTTTTCAGTTTGCTGTGCTAATGAAATCTAATCTCATTGACCCAACAGACAAAACCGTAACAATAAGAACATTAATGGCAAGACAAACGACCAGAATAATACCACACTCTGGCCAGAGTCCAGAAATCAGAGCCCTGCAAAATGTACTGGGAGCAACAGGCAGGTTGACTTCCTTTCCATGGGCAGTTAAAAAAAAATTAGCAATACATTATGTAAATGGGCTGCGAGAACATAAATTCAACATGCCTCAAAGATGTCTCAAAATGTTGTTCT
Organism: Penelope pileata; assembly: GCA_013396635.1. Taxonomy (NCBI): domain Eukaryota; kingdom Metazoa; phylum Chordata; class Aves; order Galliformes; family Cracidae; genus Penelope; species Penelope pileata. Next base: position 600,324 of record WBMW01000442.1, read on the forward strand.
TAAATTATGTGGGGCTAATCTGTTTCCTCAGCAATACCTGGGTTAGAACCGATATTGCAGTTATGCAATTATATTGCTAAACAAGGTGATGAAATGGGTTTTTTTTCAGCCTTACCTGGCAGAAGTGACTTAATCACTTTGTGCTATGTGGCATTAGCCAATAACCTGAACATTAAATCTGGAGTTAAAGATTGGAGGCCCTACCTGAATCAAAAATAATCTTTGTGTCTATTTATCTTCAGGGCTTGTGGTCTGTATCTATACTTCTGTGGAAAGTCATTTTCCTAGTGATTCTTCCTTCCCAGCTGTATTTCTTCTGCCTTATTCAGACTGAATTAGATCTAGCTACCTCATTCTGGAAACTGCTCTTATGTAGGCTTCGTGATATCCTATTTGCATCACTGGTGACATTAATGGCAAATGGGACTCATTAGCAAGCATCACAAGTGAGTTGTCAGATGTTGAGGCCATGACTTCTCCCTATCTCTCCAGATGACAGCAAGTAAATATTTTGAGGTAGAGGACTTAGATAGAAGTCTTTGATCTTAATGTGTGTGCTTCAGAAGCTTCTGGACTCAAACAAAGACAAGCAGACATCAGTCATGCTAATAGACAGCTGTCAGAGGAAGCAATGCCACCTATAATTGGCAGTACCCTTCTTTGAGTGCTGACACTTGTCTAAGAAGATGAAAATTTTCATTCTGTCTTCTGCAGAGCTTCAATGGAAAGAGAAAAGGGAATGAAACTTACTGGCATTTTTATTGACTGTGTGGCTGTCAAAGGGGACTGACCGAAAGATCAGTGACCTGGTTGACCGGATGTAGGTTGTTGTTTTAGCTTTAGCTTCTGTGAATCCTATGTGCTTTTGGAGTCACCAGAGATAAGAGGAGGAAAAATATGCAGGAGGGAAATGACCTACCTTGTTGGACATAACAATCACTCTAGCAGGAAGTTTTGCTGATATGAAGTTAGAAATCTTTAACCCCGTTCATCAAGGCTTTGGCCTATGGAATTGAATGGAAATTGTGTCACTTACTAAAGAGCTATGAAGCCTCAGTAATAACTATTGCAAATGAAGATGCATGTTCTTCTTTCTGTAATTCCAAGAGACTAATCCAGCTTCCTAGGTACTCTGTAATCAGTCAATGAGATTCAGTGATCAATCAGTGAATTCGGGGAAAGTCTCTGAACCAAAGCCTTCTGAGTGCAGCCACACTATTAGAAATCCACAACAGTTCTGCTGGCCAAAGATGAACCGAGCTGTGAGATTCAGCTCCAAGTTAGGACAGGGGATGCCTCATTCAGGTCTTGGTATTATTACTCACCCACAATGGATATAAATTTTGGCAAATAATTTCACCTCTGAAAGTATCCATACCTCAAGTTGTGAAATTGAAGTATTTCCTTTGCTTTGTAAAGTTCCTTGCTGAAATTTATTTAGGTAAGCTTGTATGCTGTCCAAAATTTATATAAAAATAGGTATGAAAGAACATAGCCAGGTTTTTGAACTGGCTCTGTACTTTCCATGTGAACAGATGTTAGCAGCACCCTAGCTAACTTCTATGATCAGCAGGGCAGTGGGCAGGCAGCTCTAGTCATTAGAGCAGGCACAGGGCTTTTTAAATTTCTCTGCAGAGAAAATGTATTTATTATGCCAAAACTATCAGCGTCATGCAGCAATAAAATATTCTTTGTTCTAAATTTGATCCTTGAAGGTATCGCAAGCTCTTGGAGTGTTGGGTTTGTTTTAACAAATTCTCTTCATGTTTTTCTGTCAACTTCTATTTTTTCTGTCAACCTCTAGTTTCCCATCTTTCCATCTCTGCGGCTTTGAAGCTTATCCCTGATAAAAGACAGCACTTATGTCAAAATACACTAATGTCATTTTGACACAGAAGTGCACAGCCTGGAAGCCATTTCGCTTGGCAGAATTATCTCCTTTGGCAGCCTCTCCACAGCTGAGCTGAGTTGCTGGGCACTCATGTGTGTTTGTCCCACTCTTTTTGTCAGAGGTAAACCCTTGGGACTTTCATCAGCTCACAGGAGATAAACAGTAATGCAAATAATGCTGAAAAAACTTGCTAGTCTGAGACTGTTTTCTGGGAAACAGTTTCTTGTTAGTTTTGGGGATTTAATTCAGCGCACAAGGATAATCCAGGGAAATGAGTAACAACGCCAGACAGTGTTTGCTCTTTTCCCTCCTGCTAAAGAAGCAAGTTTTTAGTGAATGAAGGTAATAAACAGTTTGGAATTACTACAGATCATCTCCTTGGAGTTTCTGAATAACTGTGTTTGCTCATCACTTTGTTAATTACTCTAAATTGTTGTCATATATTAATACCAGGTTTTTACCTTCGAGAGAATGATCTTGTGACTTGAGGTACTGAACTTGGGGTCTAGGTTCTCTCTTCCACATCTGACTGGAGAAGCCAAAAATCTTCCTACTGTCACCTATATCAGCTGTAGGTCACAGGCACTGCTATTCAATGTAAACTAAGTCAAACTACATTTTTGTGAAGAGTCCTTGCCTGTTTCTCCTTACACAGTTTTTAGGTAATATAACTTCCAAGACATAGTTTGGCCTTTGCGTGCACCTATGAAGTGATAGCATCTCCACTTGAGCTGTTTTCAAAACAAGTTTGTGCCATTTTGATCGCTGTCTGCTGTGCGTACATTTCACATAGATTTCCTGAGTGACCATAGCTAAATGATGCATAGTGTGTGCTTTTGAAAAAAATCCCGTATTTGCCTATGAAAAAGGAAATATTACCTTCTTTCTTCTACCACTGTCTGTATTGTCTGCATAGACAGTAGGTCAGTGGGCATGATGCCCCTCAGTGAAGCTGGAAGTTCAATACCTGGTGCTGCCCTGATCTCTGCAGGGAAGGCTGGCTAGCTATTTTGATCTTATTTTTCTCAGGTAGTGCTAAAATTTAGATTTCTCATTATCTGGTGCTGGACTTGTGTTATTGAATTCTGTGGAGAAACAAAGCACTCACAGAAGCAATTAAGATAGCTGGCATTTCACTTTAACATATATGTGCTACATAGTACTTGCTCTCTAAAAAATCACATCTTAAGGGTCTCAAGCTGGGACCTTCAGTCAGTGAATATTATTGGTGTGACCTCTCTGTCTCAGCTATAAGGTGTAAAATGACAATCACCTCACAAAGATGTTGCAAATATATGCATGTTTGTGGTACACGTAGCTGTAGTATGATAAGCACCGTAAAAACACATGAGGAAAATGCATCAGAGTTTGAACAATGCTACAGTTAAGTAAAGTCTCAGTGAAAACTGCTAGGAAAACATTATACTACAGAGTTGGTTTTAAAGTGAATGATCTTTTTCTGTATTGAATTGAGTGAGTATAGGGGCAATTGGTGTGTGTGACAAATTTTTAAAAAGAGAAGAATATTTTCTAAAAAAGTATTTTCAAATCTCAAATTAAAGTCAGAAGCATGTAGCATTCCCAGGTTCTCCAATTTCAAATATCTACTGCAATGCTAGAGGTTGTGTGTTTTAGCCTGCTTAATATTATAGTAATGAATTGTTCATAAAAAGTACTGCTTTCTGTTAGGATTAGACCTAGAATTAAAGTTGAGGTCCTTTTTTGAACCCAATATGAATTGCAGACTCAAGATGACGCACCTTGTGTCCGCATCAAGACATGAGGAATGCACAAAAGGGCAAAGCAACTGGAAGTAAATTTTGATCTGTTAAAGTAAATAGAAAAGCTGCTGTAACTTCACTGTAGTCAGAATTACCCAGCAGGTATTGCAAACATGGAATATGCAGTATGTGCTAAGGTAGCATCTTTTAATATTCATGCAAAACAATGACAACCAACGTATCAGGTCTCCCTTACAAGAAGGCAGCGTGGCTAAGAAGGCCATTAAAATGAAATCAAGGCTTAAAATTATCATAATAGCTTTCCATTGAAAGACAGAAGTACTTTCACAACTAAGACAAAATCAGTAATAATCTGTACTGTGACAAAGCGTCACATTACTCAGAATTTATTAACTCAGAGCAATTAAGAGAACAAAGCTATCACTGCCTCACACGTTTGTCACAGGGTTCTTTATAAAAAGTCTCTTTTCTGTGTGGGTTTAGATCAACAGCTTGTTCAGCGATTCCTGGCATTTTGTGCATCATTACAAATATCTCTAGAAGGAAGAAGGGAGATCCTTGTCTCGATGAGAACTGAAAGCAAGTAACTGAAATAAGAGAACAGTTGCAATATCTCAATATATCATTGCTATTATGGCAATTTATTTTAAAACATCACTTAGAGAACCATGAAGGCCTCATCACATTCCCAAACCATGCTCTGTGCCTGGCAGTCTGCCTTGCCTTCATCTGCATCAAATAACGGTTGATGTTTTACTAGAAAATCTTTAGATCAATGAATTAACACGTCTGTAATGCAAAACAGAAATAAAATGTTTCCCACATATTATGAGAAGTTTTGCACAAAATTTTGCACAATTTTGAAATTGGCTAAGAAGTCTTTTTCTGACTTTAATTGCTAACACAATTTTGGAAAAAGGGACTGTGTAGATATATGTTTACATGTATCTACATATTAACCGTCTACATATAAGCCATATATAACCATCTGTGGTGATAGATGCATATTTATACCTACCACAGGCAAATTAGAGACAGTGTTTATGATTTTATTGGCATATTAGCAAATAAGAAAGTCTACAAGGTTTTCCTCCTCTTGAACACTTCATACTGCAGCCCAATCATTTATGTGTGCCAATATTTTAGAACTCTACTGTGAAGTTGACTTTTAAGAATATTGGAGTATTAGGGTTACTGCAATGCCTCTGGAATGACTTAAAACAAGGGAGAGAGAATGAGAGCTTTTACATCTTCTTCAGGTTATATCTAGGAAATCTGATTGCAACGAAGAGGAACAGGCAAAAGAGTTTTAACCAGAATTCTGGGACTGGAAACACATTTCTTACCAAAATAAATAAATAAATAAAAGAATACATGTGCTCTTTATTTTCTCCAAAGGGTCAAAGTGAAGAAATACTTTTAACTCTTCACAATAAACTTTTTTATTTTGGATTAACTTAATCCTTCATCTTCTAGATTGCATTGTCACAAAAATCAAATGTATTTAATTTCAGAGGAATATTGCAAAACTCTGTCGTGCATCCTGAGTGTGAGGAGCTTGAAAGATCTCACATACACAAAGTGAGAGCGTCTAAATAAACTTTCATGCATGACAAAGGTCTTTGCATGGTCACACCTCAGAATTTCCCAGTGTTGCTTTATCAGTGATTCTCACTGAGCCTGTCTCTTTTAGTCCAACAAGAAGTTAACTCACAGGAGTAATCTTTCTTTGCAAAGATGAACTCTGGATGCACGTTGCTATTTAATCTTTGTTATGTATGAAGCAGGCTGTGTAAACAAAATCCCGGGGATTATATTTCTCCCCTTATCTTTCCAAAAAAAAAAAAAAAAGAAGAGTATAAACTTCAGCAGTTGGTTCAGAGGGAAACAGCAGGGTGAGGAGAGCTACCTTCTTTCTCCTTTGCTGCGAATGTTTGGTTTTGTTCAGACTCAGCAGACTGAAAGACAAGAAAAGTGTTTCTGCCTAGGGGGAGGCTGACATAAGAAGTGAGATGATACAGCCATATGCTTCAGCAGCAGCACAAGCCCTCATGGTTGAGCAGGATCTTGCAGGGGGACTTGTATAAAATGCACCCAACTCATTAAAGCAGAGTGCAGGGAGGTCTGTTTCTTGTGTCGCACTGGTTGTTACAACAGCTGGCCGCATTCAGCTGCAATTGTAGTGGACAGCAGCAGTTGGGGGCCTTGCTTGTTGTCTGGCCATGAGGGACCCCTACTATAACCTGTCATCACTCATCTAATGAGCTTGAAACAAGAGCAAAGACTCCTTGGCCGTACTCGCTATCTTTAGAAGAGGTGGCATGAACCCACAACTGCTGTGTGTGGCAGGACCAGTTGGAGCTGAGCTCTGGGTACCGATGACAGAGGGTTGGGATCAATTCGCACACTTAATCCTGGGCTCGAGTGGGCAGACACTGTGGGTCCCCAGTGTACAGGCACACATGCACTTCTGCTTTAAGCTTTAAAAGTACTTGCAACTCTCTGAATCCCTGGTATTCAAACCAGATTAAAGCATCCAGGAGCTTGATTTTTGGAAGTCTATCCTTTGTGTGACAATTTTTCTCATTTTATTTTATTAATTGCTCACTTTTTTGGTGAGATAAAACCCAAAAATGTTTATAATTGTCATGAGCTGACCTCGATTATATCTGTGATCAACTGACGATAAACATGTTACAGTGTCAACAACTGCATAATGATTTAAGAATACCAATAAAAACTACTGAACAACATATCTGTATCTCTGCTCATAGCCTCCTGACATATCAGCTAGACTTTCGCAGCGAGATTTTTTCATTGCATGGTAATTGCTGTTTGGTAGTTTTGATCCATGTCTGGCTTGCTGTTTGTCTGTGTGCCATGGTGTCTGGGTGATAAACCAACTTTCAGGGTTATCTGAGTTTTTGTAAACATACTCCGGAACATAACAGCTTACTGCAGAAATAGGGAACCCAAGGGATTTTAAGGAATGTTTTGAGGAAGAGGGGGACAATTTTAAATCAGAGGAATTGTGACATCCTTAAAGTTTCTTCATTCAGGGGTATTCTCAATTCATCTGGTAAGAAATCTGAGCCCTGATTATTGGAGACTGACAAAATGGGGAAAAAATCATTGAAAACCTTTTTACCTCCTTAAGATCTCAGCAGCGAGAGTTCTGCCTGCTCTTTAGGTGGCTTATGTGCAGAGCTGGTTTCCATGCCAACCAACGAGCCCTCTTTAATTGTGGACAGCTGGTTGCAAACTCCAATTAGAGCCCCATCCCTGCAACTGTGTGTGCATGTGTGTGACTTAAAACTCACAAATGTACTATTCACATGGTTACCGTTAGCTCTAAGCGTGTGTGCTTGGAGGATTAGCCTCCCTTCTGGGTGTAGCAGCACCTTCAGGGGCTGTGCAGGCTCCTCTGAGGGCTGTCTTCCCTGCGAAGCCCATCCTGGCTGGGATATGCTGTGGTCTGACCTCAGGCTAGCAGAAATGGGCAAGGAGGAAAAGCGCTTTCCTTGGCAGAAGACAGTGTTGTTGGCTTTGCAAGTGCTGTGTTCTCTTATGCATTTTGAACAAGTCAAAGAATACGACAGTAAAACCAGCAGGGGGAAAGTAGCTGTGTGTTATTCATATCTAAGTATATTTAGCTTTAGGCTCTCAATGAACCTCAGCATGAGTTATTACATGCTGAATCAAGCCTTAGGCTTGTTTAATTTTGGGAACATCTTATTAAAAGGGAAGGAAATGAGAAAGAAAATTGAGTCAGCATTTGTGGAGTACCATCTGTGTGAGTGTCTGGAGCTCATTACAGGTTTCACATCTTACAGTTAGCTATCCCAAATGCATCACCCCTAAGTATCTAGGAATAATCTTTAGCTCGGAAGATGTTAATTTGTATTCATGCTCCAAAACCAGGATCAGCAGGGGTTGATTTGGTATAGTTAAAGCAAAACTGACTAGCATTTGAAATTGATTTGTGCATATATTTCTGGATTAGAAAAAATATACTTGGCTACCTAGAGTTTATTGGGATGAGAAGTTTTAAAATAAAGATCCAGCAAGCACATCTTGGATCTTCATGAACTGAAGCTGTTTTGACAAAGGTGACTGCTTCGCTGGGGCTTCACTAATATTTCTCACCTCATATCCTTGTGCAATGTGCTATGCGCTGTGTGATTCTGTCTGATAGTCTGAAGGGCTAGGAGTATTGGAATGGGGGAAATCTTCTCCCTTAAATACTTGATAAAAGTAAATGAAAGACGGCTCAAATTCCAAACTCAGACCATGGTTTGTGGTGCTAGAAAACCCCAGTTTAGATATGTTCCTGACAAGGGGATAGATTTATCTTGGTGTTATGTAACTGGTTCAAAAAATTTGATTTAAATTCCTACTACTTCTAGGAAGTTCGTCAGTATATGATCCCCCGATTTCATTTCAGACTTATGTCATTTACATTTGGGAAGCAGGGTGACGATGGTGGCATGCTGTCAGAGAACGGGAGCGCTGCTGCAATAGCTGATGTTTCGTTTGCGTTGTTTAAATAATAGGGATAAGATCTCTTAACCCATGGATTAAACTACTGAATTTTTGAGCAAATGAGTTTTTAAAATTTTTCACTGGCTACAAGAAAGCTACTGGGTACCCATCTCTTTTGAAAAATAAGCCATTCAGTAAATGCTTAACAACATTTAACAGTATTTGAATATATTAGCATGTTCATGTAAAACTGAGGAAAATGTGCACTGAAGAAGACACCTAAGAGTGCAGTCTTGCAATCCTTACAGGTGTGACTATCACTGGTGAGTGACAATGGAGTCATCCTGCAGCGTAGGTACTTTAACATGGCACTCAGTGCCTGCCCCCTGCTACTCTTTCTCTGCCCCTGACCTGGCTGCTCCCGTTTCCAAAATGAAAAGTAGGCCTGTTACAGCCCCAGGGCAACCTCAGCTCTGCTCACTGCTCTTGGTAATCATCCTTGTATATACTGCTTAGAGTGCAATTCTGACCCTCGTGTCATTGTTTTCTCCAAACTTTACCATTTCTGTACAATAGCATTTGGATTTTTTAGTTATAATTTAGTTACAAGATGGGATATAGCACACCAGCAGAATGAAATCCTTCTTTTTCTGAATGCATCGTGCCCATCATTTCACTGTGCTGTCACCATTTAGCTTTGAATCACCAACAAACTGATTTTCCAGTGCCATTTTGTAGCTTATGTATATCACAATGGGAAGCCTACTGCACCGTCTTGCTTTCCCTCCTTGTGTCAGGCAACAGAGGACAACATGATCTAATAAAGGGAATTTGAGGTGGTGCTGCTGCTAGGCTTAACTTCTGTGTGCCAAGTCTTTGTTTACTCAAAAACAAGTGAGCACGGGAGAGATGTGGATTCCTGAGTAAGTTTTCCAGAATTTATGTCACGAATTCTCCATTCTTGGCCTTCACTTGGACCAAAGAAATGCATTCAATCATGCCCGCTTCTAACTTAGACATCAGAGCTTTTAGCTATGAAGTGGTAGAGGTGTCAATTTAAAGCACTGCAGACAAAGGAAGAAATTGGCCTGAGGCTGGCTATATATATACTGGGTTCTGCTAGAAATGACTGCAGACCACTGAGATGGAGAAATTTTCAGGAGAGTGTATAGCAAAGAAATTACCTCGATAGGCAAACGTGCACAAAGGTCAGCCTTAACTTCACATCAGGAAGCTACGTTTCACTGAAATATGTCGAGGCTGCCATCTGGTGACCGTAGGAAGGATCTGGGTATCAAGAATAATGCTAAAGCTAACGACTGAGTTTGTAGCGACAAGATTTTCAGCAGGCAGTAATCCTTATGTAGACGATAATGTTTGTGCTATATCCATTTTCTGTGCAGAGAAAACAAGGCAAGTTATGGAGGATTTTAACTCGAGATTAAACAGAAACAGATATGGCAATCACTGGAAAGATTGTCACCATAAGAACTGTATCTTAACGAGTTTTCAAAGTATTAAAAATGAATCTATTCCTTTAATATATCTTCTACTGTGCTTTTATGAATAACTCTTAGAGAAAGGTAATCTTCTTCTCATAAAAATGACATTATTTAAAAACTGACTTCATTTTTAGCTTAAGCCAGAAAGTTTTCTCAGAAATTATGAAAATGATGAAACTATTCATTTTAATATTTTTAATCTGCTGTTTTGAACCAACACTTCAAAATAAATTTTTTATTTCCCAAACTGAAAAATACAAGCAATGTAAAACGACACAGAAATGATCTCTTACTTCAAAATATTAATTTGGAATAAAAACACGTTTCTCATTAGAAAATTAACATTTGGCATTTTTTCATATTTCAGTTTGAAAAAAAAAGACTTTTTGTCAAAAATAATCTGAACAATAAATGTATATTTATTAAAATCAGTAGAGCTTGTTACAGTTATAGGAAGCTGATTTCCCGGTTGGATGTGCATATCTCCCAAATCTTTTTTTTGCAATATGGGTGCAGCTCAGGCCTCAGATTCATCCACCAATGACTAATAAGCAATTGGAGATGGACAGGTGTAAAAAATACACTGGAATTTTCAGGGGACTAAAGCGGGAAGGGATCACAGAATCATAGAATCCTTAGAGTTGGAAGGGACCTTTAAAGATCATCTAGTCCAACTCCCCTGCAATGTACAGGGACACCTACAGCTGGATCGGGTTGCTCAGAGCTTGGTCCAGCCTGACCTGGAATGTCTCCAGAGACAGGGCTTCCACCACCTCTCTGGGCAGCCTGTTCCAGTGCTTCACCACCCTTACTGTGAAAAACTTTTTCCTCAAATCTAGCCTAAATTTCCTCTCTTTCAGTTTGAAGCCATTCCGCCTTGTCTTATCCCCGCAGACCCTGCTAAAGAATCTGTCCCCCTCTTTCTTACAGCTCCACTTTAGATACTGAAAGGCAGCTATCAGGTCACCTCGGAGCCGTCTCTTCTCCAGGCTGAACAGCCCCAGCTTTCTTCTCTCCCAGATCAGAGAACTTAAACATGAATTGAGATACAAATGGTTTTTTGTTTGTATTGTCATTGGCCTAGATTTTAAATCTTGCACACATCTCTGTATATATTACTATATGCATTACTATATGCACCCAATTACTGTGATAGGTTACCAATCTTGTTTTCTGTGAGTACACAAGGGACGTTTTGCAGGTATATGTGACCCAGATTTTCATCCATGTTAGAAACAGTGCAATCTGTTTCTGCAGTTCAGTGTATCATCTACTACAACACATACATGCACCTTTTTCACGTTCTAATTGTAGGGAGGTGTATAACAGCACTTTGCGTAGAGAACAGAAAATCAGTGGGGTACAATCACAAGATGTCAGTATGTCAATATGTGCCTTATCTGTAGTTGGGACTGTTACAGCCAGCTACACGGTAGGGCTCCAGACAACAGCTGGTCATGATTTGACCAACTACAGAATATTTGTTTGAGGTTTAGAATCTATTCAGAATGATGTGCCCCACTAAACCATGTTCGTATACTTACAATTGAATGTGCATGAAAACAATCTTTTTCTCATTATCTGAAAGATCTTGCGGTTTCATGGTTAGGTTTAGGTCTGCCCTAGAGTGAGTAAGATTTGAAAACATAGCAAGTTTGCAGTGGGAGTCTGATATCATGAATTGATTGAAAGTCAACAGTGATTAGAGTTGATGCTTTGGAACAGTTTCAGGCAAATGCATTTCCATCAAGCTATGTTTTCTTAACTGGATTCAAACATTTCATATCAGAATAAAAAAAATCTAGTGAAATTTCCCAGGGAATCTTTGGTCAGAAAATGGGAAAAAGATAAAGAGAATGCATAGACATGTTGTAGTTCATTCCAGTACAGAAGAAAAGGAGGTTTTTAGTCTCAGAATGTCCACGAGGTTGCCTTTGTCTACTTATACTTCAAAGGTGAACAGGGATCAGCTAGGTGGTATTCTGATGCGGTTTGAAGGTGAAGGCAAAGAGTCTTTTTTATCTGATATAGCAGAGAGATGGAAGTGTTCAAAGAGAGGAGGGCCAGGATCAAAATGATGGGCCTGGAGAAGGCTTTGTAGCAATGCTTGGGATGGCATGAGAAGGGAAAGATGTCAGGATAAAAGAAAAAAGTGTTGAGGCAACAGCAGAGTAGAAGTTATGCACACTAAATTATACCCAACAGAACATCATGTATTTAAAACATGCATCACTAGCTAGCACAGCTAAATGTATTGCAAAGCATATTTGGGGCCTTCTTTGTATTCAAGCCTGTTCCATATGATTGGACAGACTCTTTAGCAGGGTCTGTGGCAATAGAACGAGGGGGAATGGCTTCAGACTGGAAGAGAGGAAATTTAGGTTGGATTTAAGGAAAAAGTTTTTCACTTTTCAGTGAAGTCAGGGTGGTGAAGTACGTGACGTGGTGGAAGACATGGAGGAAGACAAGGTGGAATATCTCTCTGGAGGCTTTCCAGGTCAGACTGGACCAAGCTCTGAGCAACCTGATCCAGCTGTAGATGTCCCTGTTCATTGCAGGAGAGTTGGACTAGATGACCTTTAAAGGTCCCTTCCAACTCTAAGGATTCTATGATTCTATGATTGTAGTAAATACTGATGTCAAAATCCTTCTTTTTCAAGGGAAAGAAGTACAATAGCGATAAACATAAAAGATTAAGAAGAACAAAGTATTTTGAGTATTCTTGCATTTTTTCTCTCATCACATTGTATTTACTTTGATGAGCTGTCAGGGATCATCAAAATACTCGTGAGCCCCTTTAGCAGCCTGCATGTCCACTTGTTCAGATGGGAGTAGTGAAGACAAACATTCTGTACTATTTCTGCTGTGTCTTGAGTGGCATGAGAGCAGTGAGTTTTCCCCAGCTATGTGTCATCTTCCAGTTCAGAACTAATGAGAAGTTGCCCTGGTCTTGTGGAGGCAAAGGGTCTGCTTCCTTATCAGATGACTTTAGGCCCAGATTCTCCAAATATTTCTGCCTCTATCTCATCCAGATTGTTCCGACAAAAAATGTCTGCTCATGACAAGTTGGCAAGACAAAATAAAGAGCATAAAGTTGTTTGGATACTAAAGCGCTGTTGCTCCCCATATATGACTTATGAGCTCTCTTCTTTTGAAATTATCAGTGCCTTAGGCTGCTCCAGGAAATACTAAGGGAGAATTTTGCTCTTATCAAAGAGAAATTATGTGATTGGAAATACCAGCATTTCCCAGTGAGCACTCTGAGAAAAATGACTGGAATACTCTTTCAATATTATGAAACTGCCAAAATATGCTCCTTTTATTTAACATATTTCATATTCTGACTGTTTAAGGATCTCAATATTAAACCAAAAAGTTTCAGTTAGCTAGTCTCATTCTCTTGGTTGAAATTACCTTCATATCTACAATTATCCCATCCCTGGAGATGTTCAAGGCCAGGTTGGGTGAGGCCCTTGGCAGCCTAATCTGGTGGGTGGCAACTCTGCCCATGGCAGGGAGTCTGGAACTAGATGATCTTTAAGGTCTCTTGCAGTCTAAGCCGTTCTTAGACTGTGATTCTGTGATTGAATGATGATTCTGTGGTTGAACGAATGCTTACATTTCTTCAAGGATCCTTAAGACAGTCAGACTCTGTAATAGGCAAATTCTTCATACCTCAGATATTTCCATGATGTCAATGAAGGTGGATAAGGTTATACTCGGAAGTGAAAGACAAAAAGAAATAAGGGTCTAGAGTGTAAAATTGATAAAGAGATATACCATATTCTAGTCTTTTTTTCATTAAGAATTAGCAGCTTCGTAAAACTCAAAGCTGTGGTACAATGAATTAGTCTTCTACATTTGCATCTAATGCCAACATTTTTAAGCGCTTTTACCTGCAGTCCACTCTCTAGACATCATCTGAAAGTTTCCAATTTCTATTTTTTAGATATTCTGTGCCATTTTTCCTTCAGAACATAATTTTGACTTATGTATCTAAAACATAAACCTGTTGTGATTCAGGAATCTGGGGCAGGAAAAATGTGTAGCTTGAGACAGTTTTTTTTAAGTATTTGTATTTCCTGTGTGACTTGCTGGAAAGGTTTCCCTCTTCCAAGGTCTTTAACAACAAGTGCTTACTCCATTAGTTAAACGTAGCAATGTCCAGAATTTGATTCTAGTAGAAATCCGTTAACTTATTTCTTCCCTTAATTGTGCTCCTTGAAGTGCAACTCAATTAAAAGTTAGGTTTTATTCTTAGCTTGCTGTCAATCTCCTGACAAAAACAGACTGATATTCCAGGAAGGAGTCCCTACTTGCAGTAGTCTCACAGCACTGATTTCTGTTCTACTTACTATAGGTAGAATCATTTAGGCTGGAGTTCTTCGTAGAAACAAGACTATCAATATTACATTTCAGTGAATACTTGTTTTTAACAAATTATTTTAATCCTGTTTGAAATCTCATTATTATAGAGACAGCATTCTGCTGTGTGCGCTATATGAATGAAAAAAAGACTTTTTCTCCAGCAGTTTTCCACTGTTGTAAAGCACAAAACGAAAGAGGTAATAGCAATGACCAGATTGGGGAATGTATTTGTCAAATAACAACTACAATGTTATGGAAAGCTTAATCACAGTCCAAGTTCCTTCTTAAATGTTTTATGGCTTAAGATGTTACTAGAGGAGGGGTTATATGTGAAAATCTCTTAATAGTAAGGAAAAAGATTATAAAAGTGGGACAACTCTTTTCATGACATTGAAGGACATCTTTAAAACCAACTCTTAGCTAGTATGAGAAAAGTTGATATGTTCAGTAAGAAGCTGTGGTATCTTTGTCTTGAAGGACAAAGATTTTAAGCTAGAATGAGTGAGGAAGAAGAGTAATGGTATGAAGAGAGTCACATGAGCATGTCTGTATCCAGCAGATAAAGGGTGGCAGGACATGATCTGCCAAGAGCAGAGCTTGCCAGAATATCTTTAATCATTACTAAGCTTTTGCTAAAATAAGTGCCTAAACAAAAGAAAACAGAAAAATAGCAAAAAAATAATTAAAAAAATCTTAGGATGTTTTCACAGTATTTTCAATTTATAGTTTTATTAAACTTTACACTAAGAATGTTGTAAAACTACTAATAAAATTTTCTTTTGTGGATACAGTGCTGAAAAGGGCTGACAATTATTTTTACAATTGTTTTCACCACTAGCATTTTATTACTTAAAAAAAGAAAAAAAGAGAGAAAGAAAAGAGTCCACTTTGAATCTGAAAATTACAGAATAATATGAGAATTTGAAACAGCTGTGAAATTTCAAAATATACACGGATGATTCAGATAGGTGTTGGAGTGAGGAACTTGCCCTGGAAATTTCAGCTACGAAGGACCTGGCTTGCCTTCCGGAAGTAACTTTTTGGCTGCTTAGATTGGGAACCTAGGGTCAACAGGCTCTAGATATAACTCTCTCGGTTAAAAGCTTCTGGTTTCTGAGCTGCATACAAGCCATCAGTATGGGGCTTTTAGATTCCACAAAAAGGTCTAAGTCAAAACTGATACTAAAATAGTTCTCTGCAGTGACAAAAAATACGTTGTTATTGTTCATGAGGATTGAGAAAAGGAAATAGGGGTAGATACTGTGTTTGCTTTGGAATGAGATTCTCCAGAGAATAAAGTGATGGGGAAAAAAAAACATTTTTCAATTTTTTTTTTTAAGAAGCATTTCTACTATCCACACATACTACATGAATACAGAGCAGTAAAAGATGGATCAAGAGCTGACTTTTGTTAGATTTTCCCTGGCACTTCCATCAGGAAGGAGGAAGGGAGCATTTAACAAAGAAGGAGATTAGCCAGGAGAGGGCAGAATCATAAAAGCTAAGGGAGGAGAAAACTGAAGTGTGAAGAGAATGGTTGGTAGTGCAAACCATAAGAAAATGGGAAAAGGATTTAGATCTCTAGCTTTGTGCAGGATGATATTTGCAATGTACTGGGACAGAAACTGAACAAGGCAGCACCTAGGAGAGGAGCAGGGAGGAAGTCCCAGTTCCAACTGGAACTTGCACATTCACCCAGATGACACGTGATGCAGATTAATGGGACTTTGTCGACCTACTTTCTTGATCTCTGTGAATGTAAGACTTCATCATAGCAGCTTTTGTTGAAACAGGATGCAATTTAAGGCAAGAATGTTCCCTCAAAAGTAAATAAACATAAAACGGATGGGATGTTATGTTTTATTAACACTAATCGCCGTCTTTTCTGATTGTTGAATTTTCTGAACACCAGATTCCTGTCAGGGCTGTTGCTGCTCTTTCCCTATTTTTCTTCTTTTTCTTTTTCTTTTTCTTTTTCTTTTTCTTTTTCTTTTTCTTTTTCTTTTTCTTTTTCTTTTTCTTTTTCTTTTTCTTTTTCTTTTTCTTTTTCTTTTTCTTTTTCTTTTTCTTTTCCCTTTCCTTTTCCTTTTCCTTTTCCTTTTCCTTTTCCTTTTCCTTTTCCTTTTTCTTTTTTTTCTTCTTCTTCTTCTTCTTCTTCTTCTTCTTGGCTCAATGAGATTGAAAATATATGGTACTTACTTTGCATTATTCAGAAGAAATACACTTCTTCAAACCTTGCATGTCTTCGGTATCTGGAAGGTAACTTGAAATAAACACGAAGCCTGTTACACAAATATTGCTGTTCTCTTTCATTCAGATGAATTATTTTATTTTATCATAAATATATGCAGCTGAAATGATGCCCATTTTGTTGTTATGACTTTAGCCTGATGTACTGCTAACCCTTTATTTTTCTAACGTCCCATCTGACATAAAAACTGTAGATACAACTAGTTCTTACATTTCTTCAAAATGACCACTGAACTTACTTCCAAAACCCTAAGTGAGATTTTATGTTTGAAAACAAGAAGAGAGTATGTGAAAGAGCATACGGAATTTATGGGTTTTACACAACAAATGCCAGTGGGAAACACATTCCCTTGTCTACTTGGTCCGAGGATGAGACTGTCTATTTATGAAGGCAGCATTTTCTCAGCTGCTGCTGTCATGCCGTCCTCCCTCACATTATGGCTATTGAAGGAAAATGTCTCTTCCATATTTAGTAACTCAGGTGAGGTGAGGTATCAGTACCTTTTAGTCCTCTGTTGATACTGCTGAAGAGTGTTTTGAATCAATTAAGTATGAACTAGACAAGTCAAAACCTTGTAGAAAATCCAGCTCTGTGATGTGAGTGCCATAAGAAACAGAGCATAAGAATCTTTTCTCAGTTTTAGACGTGTGGAAAATGCTATGTATGGATAGTATAACGTCTCAAGCACTAGGTATGAAAGTCTTTTCTCCTATGCTCACATACCTCAGGAAATGACAGAACAGATTAATATAATAGTTTGAAAATACATCAAATATTGAAATAAGAGGTATTGACATGACTGAAATTCTACAAAGACAAGGAATCTACTTGTTTATTTTATGTAGGTGGACCTCAAACTCAGCATACTGATTTACAAGTTCATTTTAATAGCCAGTAGATGGAGCCTGACACCTCTTGGCAAGATTAACTCACTTTTCTACAGATTGTGAATTCTTATTTGAATCAGAAAAGTAATTTTTACTTCTTTTCTCATTTTGGCTTAGTTTGTTGTTGTGGATTAGATTTGCAAGGAAAAAAAAAAGAAGCAGCATTCCTTATCTGTTGAAAGGTAAATTCAGATGCTATGGCACAGTAGAAAGATAGTGGAGAAGCTTATTATACTCCTTAAAAAGCTTCTTGCCTCTAAATTGTTCGAAATTGTATATGTTGGCATAACATTCACAGATAGAGTCAACAAATGTCTTATGTCTATGTGAAACAGAGAACAATAAGGCAGTGTGGGTCTAAAACCTTTGGCTTGTAAGGATAGAGTTAAAAAAGGTTTTACATGCTTGCTGAATCTTGACATCAGCTCACTTAATTTCCTTCTGATGAACAGTAAACACATCATGAATGTTTCTATCTTGTTAACATATAAAATGCAGTCTATAGTCCCTAGATTTTAAATAAATTCTAATCAGAAAGCAGAGGACTGTCTGTCTCGTTTTTCTGTTCTTACAAAGGCTTTACAAAATTTGTATCTGCAAATTAATAATACACTCCACTAGTAGGGTATTATGCAGGCTCTATCACCTTGGTTTTACAAGCATGGCAAACATTTTCAGTATTACAGGTGTGTTTTTTTTTTTTTTAACAAGCAGCTCATACCCAACAAATCTTTAGCAAATGGGCCTTTAAAGTGCACTGCAGATAGTGAAAAATGATCAAACACTAGAGAAAAACTTGTAAGAGTAAACATATAGAAACTGTAAATAATTAAGAAATTGGTTCCCTTTGGGACCTGATTTTGAACATTTTTGGATGAAACCAACAATCTCATTTTCAGTTATCAGGCCACAGATATTCATTTTGAATAACATTGGGAGGGGATTAATGCCAGAGCAAAAATCCTCAATAAAACATGCATAAGAAATTATGAGAACTGAAGGATATTGTGGGAAGCCAAGAGCTGGAATGGAAGCTCTATTTCATCTTTAACTAGAGCAAATGCCATTGCAATTACAGTAATAGCAACAGAAACAGAGCTGAACTAGGCAGATGACAGATGATCGGCAGTAGGAGGGGGTGTCCACATTCAGGATGAGTCACAGTGAGTTTGCAGATAAAATGCGGTAAAATAGTTTGGCCAGGACAGTGTGAACAGACACTAAGAGAGATAAAGTCAAGTGATTCTTTGAAGGTGGTCTGATCTTTAAATATGCTGCAGATTAGAGGGCTTGTGAGAGGATTGAGGCCTTGCTGAGTAGGGGCTGGATAGTTACTCCCAACCTGTTCTCAACACAAGGAAATAGAGAAGTCATGTTCCTACAGATAATGCAGCAGTGCTGCCCTTGCCCTTCTGCCAAGGCTATGCAGTCTTGCCGCATGTCAGTCATCTGCAGAGATAACACAGTGTTACATTGAACAATTCTGACCTCAAACAATCTTACTGCAAGAGGACACAGTCTGTCAAAATGGAAAATTTGTATGTTTTTTTTTTTAAAGTAGAATTCTGTAAGTCGGAAGAAAACAATGTGAAGAAATCCCAGCTCCTGTTAAATCTCATTCAAGTGATCTTACACAGAGTACTCAGTAACTAGTAGGTGCTGGTAGGTGTCCTTGATAATAGTTCTCTTCTGTTTCATTTGAAAACAACCCTGTTCTTTCTCATGTCTTGTCCTTCCCAATTGGAAAATTTATTTTGGGCTAAGATATATTCTTTACCACTTTCAGAACTCTTCGAAGAGTTATTTCCTGCCTTGGTGAGCACACAAAAAACAATGTTAGCGGTTCAGACAAATATTCAGAAGTATATTTTTTCTGAATAAATCAATGAGAAATGAATTTGACTAGCTGCTCACCCAGATAGCTTCAGTGACAGTGGATCATGGCTTTGCTCAGAAACAAAATTATCACACTGTTGTTTTTGTCATCCAGGTTTCACCATACTTTCTATTTGTTATTACTTACCTATCTGTGCTGTTACAAATCCTTTAATTTGGTGGTGGTAGATTATATGCTCTTTGGAAAGGAGTTTGTTACTTTTTTTGTGAAGCACTTAGCACAATTTCAACCTCTGGAGTAATAGTAAATACTGAATACTTTTTTTGATACAGAGGAATGTTGCAACATAGTCCATTACCAGTTGATTAGAGGAGCAGAAATAAACCTTGAGCACGGAGCTGTAGTTCCCTGCTCAAATGACACTAAACCTATTTATAGATACATACTAGGCAGAAAGTAGATGAGGAACCAAAACATTAAGGAAATAATTTTCTCAGTCACTACCAGGCAATGACAGAATTATCTTACTAGTATTTAGCTTTTGATATTGCAGAACAGAAAGTGTGTGAAGGGCCCTGGAACGGACACATCAGATTCCCCGTGCTCCCAGGCAAGAGCTCTCGGTGGCAGGGAGGAGCGACCGTGGAAAGGCTGAGTGGTCAGAGGTGGACAAACGTCTGAACAGGATGTGCACTGTCTGCGTTTCCAGGGAAGTGACTGAAATTAATGACATCCTTCATGATATTTTTAGACTCTCTAACCCCTTACTCTTGAGGACCGAATGATGAGTATAGTAGAAATAATCATGATGGGAGAGCGCCAACTATCAAAGCTGGCAGAAGCTAAAATTGGAAGCATTGAAATGTTGATGGATGGTGCAAGATTTTAAAGGATTTGAAATTTTTGGATGAGTGTATTGGAAGAATGACACACTGAAGTGGTAGCAAATGACTTTATTTTTTGCCTGCATTCAAATGACACAATTGCATAAAACCTTACCCTTGAAGCAGACAAGAAGGCCATTTCTACTATATCTGCAGACTTGCAGAACAGCAATGATACAAAAATTAGTGGATTTGTACCAAAGATGAATTTGGACAGAGGATGTTTTGCCCAAAAAATTTACATTTAGGCCTCAGACTGACTGATATTTTTAGTAAATTGCCATCAAATTCTTTATCAGAAAGAGAGGTCAAGAAACACATAAAAGGTTATGATACTATATAACTCTGAGCCAGTCTTATGGTAGCATTGGAGAAGGATGAAAAAGCAGGAAAATACTACATTTGGATATAGACATACACAAGGTCACATGACATGAACTTATATTTTCCATGAAATAAAGCATACATACATTATTACGTATTGCTATAGCCTTGCAGAGGCTGCTAGTACATCCCAACAGGCTGACAATACTGAATATAACTATAAAATCTTTAATAATAAAGATGAAACTGGCTTGCTGTTCTCTAGATCTGCAAGTTTCATGCCGTTTCACACCCCAACAGTTGAACATTGAAAAAAGAGAAGGAAGAATTCAACCATTCCCCATTGTTTCCCTGACTGACTAGTGGTAAGCTGTTCATCTTAAACAGAAGTCTTTCTTTGGAGACACTTACTTCAGGAGTACAACACAATGCAGTCCTGCATTGATTTGGTGAACTCCTCACTTCAATCAGGGTAAAATCAGTGAAGAGAAAAATGATACAATTGCTTGCAGATAAGAAGTCATTTCCAAGTATTTGAAAAGTATTGCAAGCTGTGAACTCTGCAGATTTGCAGAGGTGGCAAACTCAAAGGGATAACCCTGTGATGGTCATGATGAGCAAACACACACTGTGAAAACAGAGACTTAAGGAAAATGGAAGACAGAAAGATAACGGAGTATGTTAATTCTGCTGTATTTATTTATTTTTATTTTTTTAAAGAATTCACTTGCATGAAGTGATCCCCTAGGGAAGGGGAAATTTGGAATGTCTAGAGCTAACCCAAAATACCTGATAAGGCAGTCAATATTGTCCCCAAACTACAAATTCAATCTTTTTTCAGTTATTTTCAGTCATTTCACAGGAATATTTTGTGTCTACTGCACTAGAAAAAAAGAACCTCTAAGCAAATCATTGCTCAATTTTTAAATTTTTTCTCCTCTTTTTCTTTTCCCCCCTCTTCTATTTTCATAGAGAAAACAACTGTGTCTTCTTGTCTTCCTGCAATTCTTATTCCTTCTGCTTTCTTCCCTGGACGCCAGATCAGGGCCCATTTTTCACTTTCCATTTTTTCTATTTAATTGTTCTCAGAAAATCATTACAACTTTCAGTACTGGTCACCTTGAGCCATGCCAGAGCGTGAAGACTGTACTCCTGTCCAGCTATGAGGGGTGGCTTCTCTCTGATCTCTTTTTCACTCGTTCTGTTATCCCTTCTACAGGCATTCAGTTGTTTTGTGCAGATGAAGCTGTAAAAAATGGAAATATCCTATGAGATACCAGATTTCATATTTGCCTTTTAATTTTACTCTTGTGGATTGGAAGTTCAGGCCCACAGGCCTGCAGCCACATCAGTCTGCTACTTTTCCATATTAAAACTTATATCCATATCAAGACTTAGCAAATAACACTTGAAACTCTCCCCTCTAGCTTCTTGGTGAAATCTGTTGTATGGAACTGTCTTTTCCCATATCTCCATCCTATTTACTTTCTCAGCCATCCCTACTACTATGATAAGTCATCACAATTTCTTGCTGTCCTCAGTTTCTTAGTCAGATTCCTTCTTGAAATTTCCAGTCATGACAAATCAATTTTAAATCTCTTTCTCTGCCTCAAAGGACTAATACATCTACTGTTTCACATGTTTTGACTCTCATTTCTCCTCAGAGCCTTTTCTTCTATTTTTGCTCCATTTCATAGTTGCCATCAAACGCATTCCCATTCTGTTCTCCCTTTTTTCAGTATGCCTTTCTTCCAGGTTTCCCTCTTCATTCTCTACTCACTTGAAAAAAAGAATTGTCTTAAAACATACCTCTTCCAGTAGAGCTTTCAATGACAATCTCACCCAAATGCTAATCCCCACCAGAGCCATTTTGAGACTGATCTGTAGCTAGTTACTGAATCTGTAGTAAGTCCAGTCTGTGGCCTGAAGGGCAAGTTACACTCAAGTACTGATATACTGACCCTCCTGCTCTGCATAGCACCAACATGAATTCTTAGTTACTTGTTTTGTTTTGAAACAAACAAACACTCTATCAATACTTTGAATGTACTATACAGTGCTCTTGCTGAATGTGCATCCTGCTTCTTGGGCAAGTATCATGAGAGTAGCTACAGACACTATTTGCAACTCTGACAGCAGAGGCTGTTGGCAATAATTTGCTCACTGTGGGATGATGAACTTCTTGATCTGTAGTGCTGATCTGTTCTCAAGCAGCCTGTAAAGAAAAAGTACCTGTGCCAAATTGTTTTAGGAGTTTGCAGTTAATTGCATCCCTTTACACTCCAAATCATTTTCCAAAGAAACCGCTAAGCCTGTGGGTAAGTGGAGTATAACTGTACCTTACTGCTTCCAAAATTTGTAAATGATCTTTGGAGTTAGCAATATGGTTTTGCAAGCATAGAAGTCAAGAAGAGACTTTTTAGTCATAGCTGTGACAGTCACAGCAACTGTAGGAATGACTAAGAAAGTCACTTCTTGACTACTATTCAGATAATCGCAGCAATGATAAGACCTTAAGGAAAGCCCATTAAAGTTCAGGGGAAGGCTTTAATGGACTGTGCATCAGGCACTAAGCATCATAGCCCCCATGGCTGCCTTGCATTGCAGTCTGCAGGATAGGTTTCACAAAGATTTAGTGAATCCAACTTAGCTTGCTTCCTGGTAACTAAATTTTTGATGTTTAAAATACACCAGCTATTTTATTCGATGTAGCTGGATGTGTTTGTAAATTTAATCTGAGAAGGAATAAATCCTGGATAATCTTCAAACCCAGAGATTGTCTAAATAAGGAAAGGATTGAAAAGAAAGGAAAACACCAGGAAAGTAATGAATTGAGAGCTTCCTGGGGACAAGAAGCAGGTATAGCCAAATGCTGGAGTTGAGGATTATTTAAAATTCCTTTGACCAGTGTACTTCTTTGTGAAATGGATCAAATACTGTTTCTATTAGATGACAGGAGTTCATTTCCTTTCCTTAGATAAACACTTTAAGGTGCCAGACTCCTCTGTGAGATGATAAATGACTTCCTAGACGTCATCATAAAGGAAGTTGTTCCTTATAACTGTTCTAAATCTGTTACATATCAAATTTCCTGTGCATGGCTGCCACTCTGCAATGCTTTCCAAACTGTATTTCACAAATTCTCTGTGTGTCTTATAACATCAGGACACTCATTTTCCAGCTCTGTCTTTGGCACTGTTCACAAAACACAGGAGGTCATGGGTTGAATTTGTAAGTTAGTATAACACATCCTGCCTACCTTGAATTACAAAAAATACACAATTTGGATGACTGATTTATGAATTTGTAATTACAGATGGGACTGTTCTATTTTAGTTCAGCCTGATGAAGCTGAGAACAGCTGAAATTTGCTTATTTCAGTGATAGGAAATTCAAGAGGAGGGTTATTGCCCTCTTTGTTTTGGAAAATTTGAATTGTCATATTGGAAACAACAATAGAATCCGAGATTGTGCTTGTACTTGTAATTTCAGATCACCTCATAGCCCAGTAAATATCATGTCAGGCCTTTCTGGTCTTCACCAACTTCCTTTGCAAATAAATTGTTAAAATAAAGTTTGCTGTCTTTTTATGACACTTGACATTTGTAAATTATTCACTGTCAGAATCTTTGTTGCAGTCTAATTACTCTGCCATGAAATTTATGTCTTCATTGTCATAAAAGAATGTTGCAGAGTCTTAGAAAAGTAAAGAAGTTTTTGCAGGATCACTGACTTCCTTGTCAAGTGACAAAAAACAGAATTCAAGACACCTGATGTCTATCTCTGTGGTTTTTCATCACCAGATCTTATTTATGTTAAGACTTGAGATGTGAGTCTCTGGAAATAGTGTTTTTTTTTTTTTTT
>WBMW01000442.1:626751-652038 GCA_013396635.1 Penelope pileata
GGGAGGGGGGGGAGCAGTCTTTCTCCAAGAAGCTATCAGGGAAATCTCTCCCTAATGTGATCTTGCTTGTGAGACTGGATATATTCCAGCACAGGGGAGACATTGGATCTAAAATATATATAAACAGAAGTACACACATTCAGTAGCAATACAGATCTTAAACATCAGGACATAGTCTTTTCTCTTTACAAGAGCAGGACAGTTTATCATGGCTGATCTGCCTAATATGGGAAGTGGCAAGTAGCAGCAGCGCTTGCTAGGAGGCAACATGACTTGCTGGAGCCTTGGTTTGTGTGATAGAGCACCACATGTGCTCATGCCCATGGAGCTAAAAGATTGCCTCTAAAGACATCCCATCTGATAGAGCATGTTTGTAAATATATTTAATTTTGGGTGTGGGAGTTATGGTCTCTTATGATAGTGACAACTCTTCTGTCATTAAGTAACATCACCGATATGTCTGCCCTGAAAGCCATCAAGGTATCTCTCAATGCCTTGAGAGGGATTCAATATAAACATCTGCTGTGAGAAATCCAGCTGGGCTTGTACCTTGAGTTCTTTCGTTCCCCAAAAGAAAATCTGCTTCAGTCTTAAGGAATATATTTATGCAATACAAAACAGGAGGTAAAAATACAACACTTAGCACTAAAAATAAATTTGGCTGACTTTATTAATTGACAGATCTCCTGCAATGTAAAACATACCACACTTCCCACTTGCAAAATGATGTAGATAATAGGTGAATAGTAGCACTAATTGCACCTTGTTACGTTTGGGAAAACTCAAAAATGACTGTAAGAACAGCTAAGAAATGCTGAGAGATCACTACCACAATTGATTTAATTGATTTAATGATAAGGCATAGGAAACTCTCTCCTTGCAACTGAAAGACATCTCTTGTGATTTTGATCTCTTGCCAAAAGGAACAAAAGATACAATAGCTAAGGAGATACAAAAGCAGTGAAGAATGTAATTTATCTTCTTCACGATCACTTTCCTGAAATAAAAACTTGTAATATACAGATGTACAAACTTCAAAGCAAAAAGAAACTCATGCATTGATTTGAATATTACTGCATGGAGAAAGAGGAAGGAAATATTTCCATATATGTTAGGGTTATAAATTACGTAGTTTTAAATTGCTTGATTAAAATCCTATAATGAAAAATAAAAATGGTCACAAAATTTGAGCACCAAGGACTAAAGACTGAGAACATGAACAGAAATTGATTTATTTATTTCACTGTGGCAGAGATAAATGACTCCTTGAATTCTAGCTCTAATTCTTCTACTTCAGCTCTGTAGGTTTCAGAGTTCACAATGAGTTTAAATAAATTCTTTTGCCCCTCCAGATAGGATTGTTCCGTCCTGATTTTGTGGAGAGTGCCCTTTTGCTAGAAAATTCTTTGTATTCTTTATGCTCTTTAATCTATTGCCCTGCAAACAGGCAAGAAATGGTAGCACTCCTGAAAATAAATTTGTGAAATTCATTTTGTGCCACCTGAACAGCCGTATCTACACATTTTTATGCATCTTCTTTTGCTCCTTTTCATACCAGCTATTTCATGCCAGAATTTCACAAGTAGGCCCTGTCACTATATCAGGGAAAGCAGTTATTACTTTTTTAGTCTCACTTTTCTGATTTGTTGCTACTGTGATGTTTTGTTTTATTTTCACTCTGTATCATGCATTGTTGCAATGTGGTTTGGAGCATAGCGCTGTCATTGCAAATATGCAGATGCACATCTGTTGTCCTTTTCATAAAAAGGCACAAATCTGATCTTCCACTTTTGCTCACAAACTGAGGCTCTGCTGCTATGGTTACCTGGTGTCCACGTCTCTTACTGAAATATAATATCAGAGTATCTGGATGGTAGACTGGCTGTCATCAGGCTTGCTTGTCAATACTCTTTATGTTATTTTCCAGGTCGTCTTTTCATAAGTGCTGAATTTAGCGTAGTATTGGTAAATTGAATTATCTTTTGCTTCAAAGTTGGTTCTGAATGCTTTCTGGAGTCTCTGAGCTATGCCCAGAAGAGAACACGTCAGATATAATTCTCATGTCTAATAAGGATCCAAAATGTGCCCAGTATCAGGTTTAGTGCAGATCAAAAGCAGCTGGGCTATCAGGTCATACTGTGTGGTAAGTGACAGTCGCCAGGGAACTGAGCCCAGACTGTCGCATCTCCACGCCAAAAGGGTTTTACAAGCCCAGAGTCCATGTGCTGCATGCGGTCCATACACAGGAGCTGAGTGCATGCTCATGAGAGGGAGTTTTATAGGGCTGTTCACGTGTCACCTGTGGAAAAAGATTGTACCCTTCTGTACACAATTCTCAGTACTTGAAAAGAAAGTTCAAGGTGTGCTTTTCAGAAACATTCATTAGCAGAATCATTCAAGTCTTTATCTAAAATGTCCATATTAAATGTAATTCTAGCAATTGCATCAAACATTTGTCTGAAAGTATATTAAATAGTAATACTGGGAAAAGGAAGATTCTGTCCTTTCTCTTCCAAAGTTCTCCCTCGATTTACTGCTTTCTATAGTTCTGAATGTAAATAATGTCACAGCAAATAAGTGTTTAGTGTCTGTGGAGTTTATTCTATTGGTCTATTTAGGTTCTTAAGTCTGAGTTATAATGCATGTGGATTAGTAGCCAGTGAGTGTTGTTTAATTATCTAGAAGCCTTGTCATTGACAAAGTGACCTGTGCTGACTTTCTTGACAGGAGGAGTTGAAGTTGTTATGCTAAACTCTGGACAACTTGGTGTAAATATTTACCTGCCCAATAAAGAGGTGCTAGAAGTAATTCAGCCTCAGGATGTTAACTCCTGGAGATCACACAGGTTCCCATAGGAAGGCAAGCTCATGTTACACAGAGAATTCTCAGATCTCACTATAGCAAATGAACAGTTGCTGTAACAAGGTGATGATAAAGAGAAGTTTGGATTTGATTATAAGCATGACTGAGAAAAATTATATACACGCAAAGAGCGATCCATCTCCCATATGGTGTTCATCACTGTGTGCTATCTGACAGGGTGGGCTTTCTTCAGTTCTGAGAGTGAAGGTCAGTGTAAAGATATCAATGCATTGAGGCCTACAGTCATCAAATGCCATCTGAGACGTTCTAAAGCATCCTGCCTGGCCTCTACCCGGAGCTCCAGGAGAGTCCTGTAAATCTTCTAGCATGTGGGTGTCTTGTCTGGTGGGGGTGGGTCAAGGAGACAAGACATAGGTGAGCAACTGAATTAAGCCCCTATCTTCATTAAGTCAGAATGACAAATGTCTGTTCAAGGCTTGTAGTTTTGGTCACAGTTTGTCAAGACTAAGATAGCGTTTAGCTGAAGATTTCTGTATTAGCAGTTCTTTTCCATATTCCTTCAGTGAGGCACAAACTGCCACAATATTTGATGAGAAAAGTGATTTGTAGTATTTCCTTTTTCTTCCAAGGCATGAATAGGGCTTAGTGCTCAGGACAGGATCGATTCAGTGACTTTGCATTGCTGCCAGAGAGCTCAAACGACTTTCCTCTGGATGTCTAGAAGTAGTGAGCGCTGAAGTAACCAAGCTGTCTCCCAAATGAAATAGCTACTGTTTGAATAGCACGCATTTGGACAGGAAAGGCTAACTTCACGGCCTGTGGACAGTAGGATATCTATTCTTGAGCTCTCAGTCCATTTAATCCTGACCCAAGAGTGACCAGGCTTTTCCCTTCAAAGCTGCGTCAGGCCAGTTCCTGGGCTCTGCAGCACAGCTCACAGCAGTCAAGCACTTGCAGACCTACAGGGTTGCCTCTGGACAAGGCTCTTTGAACTTACACACCAGGCACTTGACTCCCAGGGCTTCCATGTGCGACATCTTAGGCAACTCTGCTCCCTCTGAGGCAGAAGCACTGCAAAGTCAGGGTCATCTGCCTCCCTCAGGGGATGAGACAGCTGCTGCATTTGGTTTCCATCTGCTTCTTGGCTCCTCTGGCCAGTGAACTGTGCAGAGATGTGACTGTTATGTTGGTCTTTCCAAATTTTTCCCACAAACGGAGGGAGCAAGAATCATTTACGCTTCATGTTACACCCCCCCAACCCCCACTGCCTCCCAGGGCAGGCTGCGTGCTGCTGGTTCATATTCCTGAAAATCACGTGAAGAATAAGAGGACCACATGGCTTGTAGGTGCTTCAGTCTCTGAAGAGGCATGGTAGGAAAAACAGTACATCACGTGTAACGTTTCCTTCTAGAGTATTTTGGAAAGCCTCAGCGTACTATGGGGCCTTGGTTGCCCAGATTGATGTGCAGAACTCTGGGGACGCTCAGGATGTCCCATTGGCAGGATGGAACAGTGTTAAAGGCTTTCGTCTCCATAGCTGCCACCAGGAAGCATAAGAGGACATTGGAGAGGCAACCATCTGCGTCATTAGCCATTGAGCAGGGTCTGCTGGTGGTGTCAACAATTTTGTAGAAAACTAAGAGGGATTGATGATTGTTCTCCTCATAAGTGAGATGCTCCAGGCCCCTCATCATTTTGGCCTTCTGTTGGACTCTCTCTCCAGAAGTTCCCTGTTTTTCTTTTTTGAATTGGGGACCCCAGAACTGGACACAGTACTCCACATGCGGCCTCACCAGGGTGGAGCAGAGGGGGAGGATCACCTTCATCCATCTGCTGGCTACACTGTTTTTAACACACCCTGGGATTTGGCTTTCTTGGCCACGAAGGGCACCTGGCCTGCTAATGGTCAACCTGTTGTCCACCAGGACTCCTAGGTCCTTCTCTGCAGAGCTCGTTTCCAACAGGTCACTTACACCTTCCTTTAGAAGCACAGGCTTGTCCTGAAAGCAATTCTTTTCTGTTAAAGAAACTAGGGACCAGATAAATCTGTTTTGCCTTCAATAAATTGCAATTTTTCTCTGTATATTTGCCATCCACTGCAAATGAAGCACCAACTTTGTCAAGATTAAAAGAGCACGTTTTTCTTCTCTTTTTGGGGAAAAAAATGTTGACAGAAGTGAGGTGGTCTGGTCTTAAGTTTTTGCCAACTTCTTCTGAGAAATGAAGATTCTAGTTTCCAATTTTATCTTTCCAACACAGGAGTATTTGCAGAGAATTATAGCAAGCCCTTTTTTTTTTTTTAAGAAACCAGTACAAATCTGAAAAGAAATGGTCTGACATTGAGTATGTATACACATATTCGGAATGCCAGAGACCATTTTGCATATATTTAAAAATACTTGGATAAGAAGATTACTGACTCCATATGCACCAGCCCAGTCACTTAGTGATCATAAAAAGCATGTTTGAATTTCAGGTAAATATAACAAAAAAAATAACAGCAAAGCAGCAGATTTTTAACCTATGTTAGGAAACTATACCAATGCTAGTCTCAATTTATTTTTTGCCTGTTCTAATGTGCAAGTAGAAGTTAAGAATGAAGAATGTACTCAATTGGAATCTGCTTCCAGGGGTTAATTTTCCTCCTTCATTCTTCATGACATAAAAATGTACTTTTACAAGACATCAAAATCATAAATTGACATCACTAGAGACAAGTTCATTTATATCTCCAGAGAATCTGGCTCCACATGTCTCAGATTAGAGCTTCCATTCTGTGATTCTCTCTCTCGTTTTTGCCTTACTGTTATCTTCCTTGCTGTCTCTTGTCAGCTTCAGAAGAGAAACCAATGGCTGCGACCACACACAGTGCATACTTAGCAGCTGGAAAACATAGGTGCCAAGAACCAAAATGCTTTTCTCCAGCAGTGGCATCTCCCACGGCTGATCCTTTGGTTGGCATTAGGAACCAGGTCTGATGGCAGCCAGGAAATTTCTTTTAACATGCAGAAGGACAACATCCTTGTAACATTTCTCTCAGTCTGTTTCCTCTGGGGAATTTGCTACTCTGTAGTATGTACAAGAGGATCTTATGGGGGTGTCCGGGCAGGGAGGGGGATATTCTGTGTTCAAGACCCTAATGACTCAGACTGAGCATTCTCAGCGCTTTATGGGAAAACAGCCATAGCCCACCTTGGCTTTTATGGGAGAAGAGGAATGTGAATCAAAAATTAAATTCACATAACTTTGTGGGTGGCCTTCTCTGCTATGCGGAATATCTTTGTGTATGCCACGACTTTGAGAAAAGAGCCTTTGACTTGTATAGCAACAAACTGTCTTAAGTCAGAGTGTTTATGTTCCTAAGTACTATATCATATTTCCCGACTAAGTTAATGAAACAAATTATACAAAACTCTACACAGATTCCTGTATTCATGGAAAACCTTCCAAATTCTAACAGATCCAGGTTGCAGTGGTAGCTAAGCATGCTGAGCTTTATTTTCCATTTGCGAAAAATCATAAGCCAACATCCTTACTCTTGATTTCTGTATCTCAAGGAATGAGGCATTAGGTTATAACACTCTTTTACAGCTACATCCCACTTTTTATAATTGTTCAAAAGTTACGGTTTTCTAAGTGACCTAACGGATTGGTCAACTTCACGGGGATCTGACATGTGTTTGTGTGTTAAGAAAATGATATATTACAGGGTAGTCTTAGCACACACATTTTCCTGACTTGGGTCATTAGGCAAATGAATGCTTTAATTCATTTCATGAGAAAGCTGTAAAAGCGTCACTATATAAGCATTTGTAATACTGGATTATTGATGTGATGTTCTCCAAAGGGATACCATCAAATCTTAGATTATTACTCTATTAATAGTCAGTGAAATATGTGAGCTCATTATAGTAAATGAGGCTGCACTTTCTCATTTACGTTTTATTTTTCTAATCAGTTTTGAAACATGAGAAAAATGACGAAATACCCATATCTACACTTAAAGAAAAGTGTTTTCATGAAATACAGATGGATATTGAATTTCAATCTGATTTTGCATACACATTTAATGCAGCTTTAAAAATCAGCTTTAAACTGGTTACGTATTCACCTTCTGTGGCAAGACATTACGGAAGACATTGAGCATAAATATGAGCAAGTATCAGGAGATACTTACGCATTTACCTAACCATGCACCTACAGTAAGTAGTTTCCTTGGGAAGTTCCTCAGCCATGCAGTCTCATGGACTCCAATAGAATGGATCATATGGGTAACTTTCCCAGAGGATGAAGGTGGATCAGAAACTGGCCTTTTGCTATCTCACTTCCTTAGTTTTTCATTTAAGAGTTCCACATCCATACAAATTTTCTAGTTAGCAAATCTCAAAACTAGATTTGTACGTAAATTTAGTCTATCTGATAAATTCTACACATAGACTATGAATAATTCTTAAATCCTTAAATCAGGCTTGAGATAAACTGGAATTTGAATATTTGGATTTTGGATGTTAGAATACTTTTTTTTCACTTTCTGGCTGCCAGCTCAATGATATCTTATGCCAGCTTTTTGCTGATGTTTTATATTTGAATATATTCATGACGTAGTTTATTTAATAGAAGTTGAACTTTGCCACACCGCTGGTCTTACTCTAACCTCTCTAAGCATTTTCTAACAAATAATTACAATACTGCTGAAAACGTATTGAAAATATTGACCAATATATAATGACAGGAACTATCATGTTTCTTAAAAATATTCCTCCAGATTCATATGGCATCTAGCAAAAAGAAACAATTGGATTGTAAACTGCATATTTTTAAGGGTTTACTCTTAGTATCCATTTTTAGAAATACAGAACAATTCCTTCAGTTTTTTAAATAGCTGAATCTTAATGTGCCATAAAAACATACTGTAAATATTTCTGTTGCTGTAATGGTGTCTCAGTTACCACAAAGTGTTGCTAGGATATTATCTGTGTCAGGAAGTTTGTCGTGCCTTCATGAAGGAAAACCAACAGTCATTTTGATACATTATGCAAATAATATCCTGTTTTCTCAAAAGATTCCTTTGGAGCAATTACGAAGGCTCCCAGTTCTGAGCAGTGTTAATCTAGATTGCTAGCAGTGTTCTGCTGTTAGCATCCATGCAAGTAACGCTTTCCCTCTTTTCTTAAATGAATACAGTAGTAAGTAAATGTATACTTGATCAAATTTAGTGCTAGAGGTCCTAGTGCAAACGTACCTGTACAAAGCATTTTCCAATTCAGGAACAGAAGAAATGTTTGAAATATTATAAAGAAACCATGGTGGCTATCAAAATAGTATTTGGAAAGGACACTGATAAACTAAGATCTCTGTTTAACAGATGGTTATTGAGCATGTTGTATTTGATGGAGATGAACGTACACAGTAAAGTGCTGAAGTTAATAATTACAGAAGATAAACACAGTTGTAAATCTTCTGCTGACCCCTATATACATGATAGCTTGAACAAATCTGTGATAAAATTTAACATTTGTAAAGTACTTCTAATAAAAAGAGGAAGTTGATTTCCCTTTGCTACACATAATTTCCTCTGTATTTGTCTTTGAAGTTTCCGAAATTTCTTTTGTGAGATCTGAAGGAAATCACTTTAGCCTAGCTTCACCTCAGACAAGGCAGAGTTTTGCTGTGCTGTGTTCAAGCATTGAGGAGTGACAACCAGAAAGTGAATTTTCTACGAAAAGAAAGTTAAGTTCCCTGAACTGAACTTTGCCACTTATTTAGCCAATATTCTAAGCAAGTTCCTTGTACACAAATATTTCAATAAGGACTGAATGAAAGCTAAGTGAAGGCTTCCAAATCATGGTTATTGTCCTCCGTATCTGGAGGCAGCTAGGTTAGTCTTCTGTTAAAAATGTGTCTGTTTATAAGTAACTTGTGGCCCAAAATTTAACCAGATGTACTTAATTTGTGTGGAGTTCAGCAAGCCTTTAAATTTGTGCTAATTTTTTGCATGCCTGTACACTGCTTGGTGTCAGCCAGAAGCAATGGCTGTAAGTAGCACGAGAACATTTAGTGCAGTGTTTCTGACCCAGCCTGGCAAGGAAATGTCAATGTGATGGCAAGGTCTCATGAGACCTGCAGTGCAAATTCCAGGGAAAAGTTATTCAGACAAGTATGAAGTGAATGATGCTAGATCTTTGTAAGTTTGACTCATTGCTAATGTGTTTTATGTTGGTAACTTGTGTGTAGATCCAAAAAACTGAGAGGATGAAAGGAAGTATTTTTGAGATAATCAAAATGGAAACTGTGGTAAATGTGTTTTTATCCTGTGTTGCATTTAAGTTTGAGCAATGGTACAATAGACTCATTCTATTTGTTCTTCATACAAAGAGAATTTTGAATAGGAATTAGGCATCTTTGTAAGGTTTAAGTGGCATATGTTTTCTTGCAATTGTGCAGTAGTAAACTAGGAAAAAAAAATAGTGACTGTATCCCAAGTGTATGTCCTAAATGGTTTTCAATTTAATATCAGCTGTAAAAAATTATTCCCATCTGTTGGTATTACATGACTAATACTGATTGGTCAATTAGAATTAGTTGAGCTTTAAAATCATTGCATAGGAGCTGTTTCAGTAATGAAAATATTGCAGGGGAGCTAGGCAGTTCTGCCTTAAAGACAGACAAACAACCTCTCCTTAGCTTTAATAAAGTCAGTACTAAGTTCTGAAGAAAGTAGTGCAGGTCTTGTGGGTATTCTGGAACTTGGTTAGATTTAGATGAAGTTTGTGCCAAGCTAGGCTGCAGACACAGCATCAAGTAGATACTAAACCACCTCCTCCCTGTAACATGCTCTCCTTATTGTCTTTGAAACTTTCTATCTGTTGAAAGAAAGATGATTTCATCAAGGGAAAGGCACTTTAAAAGAATATTTAAGCTGGGAATTTTTGAATACCTAGAAGTGCCAAGATTTGATCTGATAAAGGCAGGAACATCCAGACAGTCATGTGCTGCACAATTTCAAAAAGATGATCTTTGATTAAATGTACAAGTTGAGCTCCTGGAAGGCTTTGAAAAGGCACAGTTTAGTAGCATTTGTTTTATATTTTAGATAAGCATTTGCCTTAAGTTCACATCTTTCTATGATAATACATGTCACAGGAGCTATTCTGCAGGATTTTCAATATACTTACCAGTAATCATGATTAAATACAAGTTGAATTATTATAGAGTCAAGAGACAACCTGAATTACAGAATAAGGTTCTGCAAGTGCTGGCAGCTTAGAGCCAAATATGCTAAAACAGACCTTATGTATAAGGTATGCTGGAAATATTCTTTATCACAACTGAATGTTTCATTTCTTTTAAGAATGAATAGCACATTACATATATGTTCAGTGTTTATATCAACAGATGTAATTTAAAGAAGTTATTTATGAAGAGTTTAGTTAAAAACACAACAACACCAAAAAAAAAACCCATAAGAATAAAGATAACCTGTGATGTGCCCAAAGGTATATGTTTTTAATCAATCCACATCATATAAAATAGCAGTGGGGTGGTAGATGAGTGGGATAAAATATACATACTGCTGTCGTTAAACAGAAAGGATATCACAGACAGTGAAATCAAATATAAAAAGCATGTTTGTATAGTAGTTCAAGTGGGGAAGCATTAAACATTTGTAAAGGAGTTTGGATAATGTACATAGCAGCAGCATACTTCATTATTGTAGCGTTCCCACAGCATAACATTTAATTCAGCTTAGGATGTATATGACTGAAAGTCTTTAAAGTTATTTAATTTGAAAAGTTTGAGAATAATGCGTTCTGACTGATTAAAGTGAAGCAATAATATCATACTGAACATTATTTTCAGGAAGTCTGAATATTTCATCACTGTAAACTCCCACATAATCTCATTTTTAAAAAATGGCAAATTTTCCATTGCATGAGAAAACAGAAATAGTTTGGTTTTCTTCAGCTCTCCTCATTTGCAATTCAGAAAAATTCCCTCTCTCCTCATAAATACATATATGGGGAAAATAAGTTCCTAGCCGTGTTGACTAATGAAATTTACTTGTCCTGCAATCAGTGGGGTGATCCTGATGCATATTACTACCAATATATAGGCAGGGAAAACTGAGACATGGAGTATACTTTTGCTTTGCAACTAATCACGTCATGCTCAGAAAGTGAATTCAGATTTTTCTGGTTCCTGTTTCTGTTATTCTGTACTCCTCAGCCAGCTACCTGATTATTAGTGCCATGCCAGCTTGAATACTCAGCTTCCAGAAAGTCTTTCCAAGGATTATTGGCTTAAAACACTTCCCAGCATCTCAGCAAAGGGAATCCTTTGGATTATTTGATTGTCAGCTGAATCTTTTCCAGTAGCAAGCTTAGCCATATGTGTGTTTCATCAATTTAATATTTTTAATAGTTTTTTTTGCATTGTTCCTCACAGCTCCTCACCAAATCATCACATGAAGTTCAGAGAACTGTAATATGAAAGTTATTTTTAGATTTCATAATTGGCAATGATTGAACCAAGATCTGTGTTTCATTTCACAGTATTAAAGATAACCTATCCCTTGCTAGATCAGCTACAGTGCAGCCAAGAAGCAGATCCTACTCCCAACTGGTCATGCTCTGTCTCTTATTGCAAGGCAAAATTCCTCATCGTGCTCAGTGAACTAAGACTAGCATAAATGTAGGCGTACTTCTGATGCTTACCCTCTATCTGTTGTCAATATCTACCATATACTAACCTTCTTTATCCAATATTCCCCTTCTACTAAAATGCCTCAGTAACTTTATTTTGGTTTCAAATATATGAACAACACAGAAGATAGGATGTTAGGCTGTGTTTAAGGATGGCTGTCTGAAAATACAAATTTCTTTTTCTTTCTTTACTGCCTACAAGGAGTGAAAATGATAGCGCAGGGCTGTTTATATGTGAAATAAGTAAAACAAGTGTCCCTCTCTGCCGACCTGCAGGCACCAAGTGTTGTCTTGTAGGCTTTTGGAAGAGTAGCTACTGGGCAACTCTAGGTAAAAAATGCAATGCCCTCAGAAAGGAAAGGAGTTCAGCTTGCCCTAGTATGTTTGTTCCTGCTGTGACTCAGCTGAAATCTGCAGACTCTCACCTAAGGAGTCTGTAGACTGTTTATGCCTTCTAATGTTTATGCATTACTCCTCTGAAGAGTGCAAATCCACTCGGAGAGCAAAGAGTATTAGCAAATACTGTGTTTGTTTTGGTATGGTGTCTGCAGCATAGTAAGAAGGACTGTGGCTCATCATCAGATTAAAAAATTTCCAAAACACAGTTATATTCAGTCTTTTTAAATTAAGTAGACACACATTCTAATTTCCTTAGGGAAATGCTCTTAAAAGGAAACTTCTTTGCAGTGGGAAGAGAAGGGTAATTTCTAAAGTGCAATAAATACAGAGAAGAGGGAACAATAACTGCCACCTAAACTTCAGACTTGATATTCTTATATAGCAGTTTGATGTTAGATTTGTTAAACCCCGAATTGTGATTATGAGCAATAGGATTAACCGGTGTAAATACTTCTTATTTAGAGGATTATTTCTGAAAAGACACAGTATTAGCATCTCATTCTGGCTACATTATTGGTATGTGTGTAATAATGATGCTTCTAACTTGAAGACTGAGCAAGACAAAGTACACGAATCCATACTTGGGCAACAATTCTGTCAAAACTCACGTCTTTTAACTTCATAAGGATTTCAGATTTGGGCCTTGGAAATTATTGACCTGGAATAGAAGAGCCTTCTAGCTGTATTTGATTTAAAGTAAAAATTCTGGCTGTGTGAAGTACTGATAGGAAAATATCAAAACAGATTCAGTTCATCTAGTTCTAGAGTTTACCACTATCTGAAGACGCAAACTCAACAAAAAGTTTAGAAGAGTTAGTGAAGCTCACAAATCTGAGTTCAGTTTAGAATTCTAAAGCTGATTTGTCTGCCAGGCTTGGAAGGTACAATCTGAGCAGACCGGGAATAGAATATGGGCACAGAGAGATACTGAAGGTCATATATTACGTGAAAAACAGAAACTGGGTCCTCTGAGTACTAGGCTGTTCTCCCTTTTCCTGCAAATTTTGCTGTACTTTTAAGATCCCTTTGAGACTCAGGATATGGAAACTCCCATGAACTAGCACTCTGAGACAAGAATAAGAATCTTGAATGATCTGTGAACAAAAAAGGCTTGATTCTAAATAATGATTGCATTTTAGAACTATTTTGTATAAGTTCAATTGCTTTAATTCAGACCTAATTATATTGCAATGCAAGTTTTTCGTATTCTGTTTCCTGCAACCTGGGTCTTGTCAAAGTCAATGCATCTTTTGTTGACAGAACTCATGAAAATGAAGAAGCAAAGTTTTAATGTCCCTGGTTAAAGGTTTTACCTTAGTCGGTAGTTTGCGTTGACAAGGGATGTTCCTGGGCTCTGAAGAGTAACTCCTACGTAGCGACTACTGTGTCCAACATACAGAAACATTCTTATCTTGGGTGATGCAGGTGATTCCCCTTGGTGTGCTATAGTGAAGGTAAAATTTACCTATGTGATCAGTAAAGCTTCTTTGTACATCACTCCAGCTCATGAAATTCCCAAGTGACCATCCTAAATTCCAAACAAAGTGCAGGGAACATATCTTCAATGTCAGTCTTGCTCTAACTTGCACATACATTTGTGTGCTTCTATATGCATGTCTATGTATGTGTGTATATTATACAGTCTACTCCATTGTACATTCTTCTCTCACTGGGAAGAAGACGAGAACAAGCATATGGCAGATGCTAATCGTGTTGCTTAATTACTGCTGAAAGGCATCCAGAAGATAATTCAGTAATGAAAAGGGTATAACATCCTATGGAAAAGATGTATCTTGTACGTTAGACCAGTCTATGGTGTGCTGAACTGCACTATTGCCACTGACTCACACTCCCAAGCAGAAGTTCTCCAGAAGGAAAATGAGAAAGAAGAGACCTCAGGAGGAAATGTCAGGGTAGTCATTTTCTCATAGGACTCTTCTTGGCAGCTGGAGATAGAGTTTGTAATAACATATTAGTCTTGAAGGGGGATTCCTCCAGAGCGGAAATGTCCTTAGAAGGACCATTGCCCTAACTATATTCAAGCCTGTGGGAAACTGTTACCCTATGACGAGTTCTTCTAAACTAGATAGGATTTATATTTACTCTTAAATTGTTTTATTTTTGGCAACTCCCCCACTGTGACTTGACATCCCAGAAACAAGACCCTTCAGATTCTCAGAATCCAGAAACACTGACAAAACTTACTCAGAGTTCTCTTTGTTAGCTCTACTCACTTGATAACTTTCCATTCTACTGTTCCCTTTTCTACTAGTTCTGAAATAGCTGTTATATATGTATAAATTTTAAAACATCTTGTTGGAGAAATGTAATCCAGAGCAAGGGAAAGAACTATCTGCTTATTCTGATTGTATTTCTACCCTGAGGTTTGAGTTTTGCATATTGAGACAGGAGCTGAGTAAATGTATTTTGGAAAACAGCCTCAGATTGTGGATATAATTGAGTGCGTGATGTGAGTTTTGGGAGGTACCTGAATTTTTTTCTAAAAGATACTATTCATTCTCCTGAATTTCAGTTGTAATTTTCCTCAGCAACATGACTAACTGCTCATAATGCATGGAGCTGATTTCTGTGGATATTTTCCTTCCTCTGCAGACCTTGCAATCTCAGTCTGAGATCTAGGAATGAGACTGGATTAATTTCTAATTGCACACCCTCACAAGAAACTACACCTTTGCCAGTCTACCCAATGTCTTTAGTGATATTTCTTAATCTCATTAACCCCTGGAATCCTATTAATGTGACGTGTACCCATGTAATGGACCATTTTGCTGATTATGTGCAACATACAAACAGATGCTAGCTCAATATTTCAGTTGTACTGGCTGTTCAGATTTGGCAATGACAATGAGTGGTAAAATCTGCTGCTACTAGAAGAGAAGTGATTCCAAGCACACAGTGAGAAGCTGACGCTTTTCCAGACATTCAAAACAGAAGCCCAATGTAATATTTTGTTCAGTTCTTGCCCGATAACTCTTACAGCTTTCACACAAGAGCAAAAATTTTGGTGACTCCTGGTGTTACGTTTCCCACTGGGCTCATTTGCTGCATACACTGACAGCTGTTAGAAAAGTTAACAAATCAAGGACAACTCTGTAGCCTTCCCCCCCACCATTTAACTGATGAAGTGAAATTCTCTCCCAGGTAAGGGACGTGCTAGGTTAGGTACCTTTTGAATACCTCCTTTGAGAACTAAGTAGGAAACAGAGTGCTTCTTTGCCAGCCCTCTGCTGTCCGAAGAGATATGTTCCATAAACAATCTGCTCTGATGTCTGTCCCAGTGTGCAAGCCAGAGGTTGCAAGAGACTGAGATAAGCAATTTGGGTTCAACTGTAAGTATAATGGGCACATATCCTAGAAGAATGTACTCCCACACTTCAGGTTTTGTCTGAACTCAAATATTCCTGCTGCCCCTGGTGTCTGAGCTTAACGAGGGCAGGATTAGCTACTGTACTATACCACCACATCAAGTTGTTAGTGACTATAATTTTCAGAAAGAAAATCTTTCTGAAATAAACCTAAACCATGTGCTTTAATGCTTGTGTTTAGCTCAGAACTTAGAGTTCAAATTTGTACTAATGGCCAGGTAATCTGGAAGTTCATTGTTACAGACATGCTTAGTTACAGGCATGCTAAAACAAGAACAACTAAAAAGCAAGTTACACTGAACTCCATTTGATTTTTGGAATTGAACTTGGCAAAATAATGTTGAATTTGAAATTTTCAAAAGGCAAAGATGTTATTTTACCTCTAAGGTTGTTGCTTTTTTCTTAGCAATCTTGAATTACTTGCCTGGAAATAATACAAGCACTTTCAGAGCCAGGTAACATCAAGTACGAGTAATCTATTGGCAAACTTGATTGTATATTCAAAACAGCAAAATGCCTACAGGTTTCTGGGGAAGAGACTGAATCTTAATCAGTGTGCCAGAATGACTATTCTCTAGATGGTCTCCGGCATGATCCCAAATCTTCTGTGAGGGGGTGAAATACGAAGGAGTAAAGCTCAGATGCTAGTGTGTTACGACAGGGGTCTGAAGGTAGTGAACTTCCACAGTGCATTTGTACAGGTAGAGTCTCTATTTTGAAATAAAGTACTTTATTGTGCTATAAAACTCAGTGAGTATTGTGCTAGTCGATTATTTTTATTGCCCCTTAAACACTTCCTTTGCTTTATATGAATCGCGAATGAGCAGGATCTTTTTGAGGAAACTTTTTCATCAATCTTCCACAATTGTTTTTTATTCCATTTAAAACAGTTAGGATATATTCATACAATTTGTAATTGAACACCTTTGGAAACCAGACATGACACCGAGCACGTGGGCAAGTACTGATGTGTGTCTTGTGAGATCAGCTTCTTTCCCTTGGATAAGTACCCCCATTAATATTTTGGGAAGGTATGTGGTGATTCCTGTCTGAACAGCATAGAGCAGGACCGAGCTTTTAAGTGCCATATCTGTGCTTAGGCACAGATTGCAACAGGTAACTAACCTGAATGCAAACAAGCAAAATTCTTACACAGAACAGCCTTCCAGTCAGTGAATATTGCCTAAGATTCTAGTAGAAATCTTAGTTACAAAGCTTAAAAACCTCAGAAATGCTTGTAGTACTAATTTCTACGTTGGCTGTGAAATTCATCTCCTTATTAAAAAAAAAAAAAAAGTTTGAAATGTTTGTATTTTACTGTTTTCCTGCTCATTTTCAGATGACTTTAGAGAAGTGTTCTGTTCTATCACTTCCCTCAGACATTGGAGGCTTGACTTTTTACAAAAAAAAAAAAAAAAAAAAAAAAATTCACGCAAACATACCGCTCCTAATCCAAACAGAGGGGTTATGAACTGAACCTTCAAACAGAAACTTTCAACATTTGGCTTCTCG
The DNA here is from genome assembly GCA_013396635.1 of Penelope pileata. NCBI lineage: Eukaryota > Metazoa > Chordata > Aves > Galliformes > Cracidae > Penelope > Penelope pileata. The sequence goes on from WBMW01000442.1 coordinate 643,574, forward strand.
GCTCAGTAGCACCAACATGGTATGCCAGCTATCGTGTACTGTAATTAATAATTGTTGTAAAAAATGTCTTTAAGGCAGAATACCCACTGCATATAGCTTGTCTGCTTTTCTAACCAAATAAGGTAATAGGGCATTTCACTGTTTATAATAGCAATGTGAAATACGATGTTTCAAACTGTTAAAGAAAACACATTTAAACTTTTCCTGCCCATTTCCAAGTTTCTTTAACTTCTTAAAAAAAACTGGCCATGATTCTCTGGCAGATTTATAGGAACCTAAATTTTTTACTTTACAAAACACTTTAACAAAGCTTCAGAGATGAACAACATATCACCCAAGCTCTGGCATTCGTGCAAGGATTGTACAGACAGTTCAGAAAAAGTAAACATGCAAAAATCAATTCCAGAGACTGACAGAAAGCGGAACTAATTAAAGAGGCCCAAGCAAAAGAGATCATTTTCAAAGACAAACAAGTCAATATTTATCATATAAATAAAGTTGGTGCTGTAGTGAATCCGGTGATATTTATAAATATACATCTGGCACAATGACATTTTGGTAATTATAAAATGACTGCTAATAAAATATGTGTAAATTCTTGAGCCCTTCAGTAGAAGACTCTCAAACTGCTGCTTTAGTCTCCTATGAAAACTTAAGCATTATATTGTCCGACGTCTCAAAGTTCCCTAATGACCAAACATTTGTTACTATTCCCACTTACTGTTGTAACTTTATTGACTTAACTGGAATTAATTTTGTTACATCCATGAAAGGAGACAGATTCAGGCCATGAAGTCCGATTTAAACATTTTCCTTTCCCTTGTTTTTCTTACTCTGCAAGCTCAGTAAGTACATGAAAGAGCTACCTTGGGCTCTCCTGGTTGTGATGCCAGTGCTATCTGGTGCTGATTACCCCTTTATTTTGCTGGAAGTGCTCTTGGCGTCAGTCCCAGGCCAAGTCCTCAGGATTTTATTCCTTGCTATTCATTCATATTATGTTCTGAACAGAAAATTTGTCTGTGGTTTTTCACTTTTCTCAAACAAGAAATATACTCATAGGATGAAAAGGTGTTGTCTTCAATCCTGACAAACCAGGGGTATTATAATCTTTAAGTCTTTGCACCATTGAGGGTGACATTAGTATAGTTCTTTTTGTTCAGATTCTTCTCATCAGCTGAATGTGTGATGTTCAATAACAGCATAGCTTTGGACCCTCAGAATGATGAAACTACCACTGGCACCTCCTTTTCACATTCATGTTTGTTTAAGACAAGGAGTACAAGTCTATTGCTGTTTTATTTTGTTTCTAGCTTGGTGTTTCACCAAAAAAAAGAGACGCTGGAAGAGGAGGCAACCATTGCCTCTGTCCTGGATGTGGACTTGCACACTTTGGTGCCAAATACAGAAGGCGGGAAAGTGTGTAGGAGGGCTGAATGTGCACTTGTGTGTAACTTGCATGAGCTCTATGCATTTCTGTATTCAGTTTTATCTTTTCTTAGTTTTCTGGTATATTTTAGAATCTAGTTTATCTGAAATCTGACTGCTTTTGAGTTTTGCAAATATTAGATGCATTGAAGAAACACTGCTTTCTTTTTAAACTACCTCTTTAGAGCTCATGAATAACATTCAGCTCTGTGGGTCAAGGTTCCTTTTGTCATCAATGCAAATTCAATATACGAGTTGGGAAATCTGCAGCAAATCTGCACAGCACAGGGTTGGCTTAAGGTACTTTAGTTTGGTAGCATTGTCTTTATCACATCAACAGCTTCTTTCAGTTTGTTCAGTTGTATTGGCTGGAAATATAAACAAAGAAAACTAGTTTGTCATTGTTCAAATTTATTTCTACTTGGTTAGTAATAGAATTTTTCATCTGCAGGAAAGCTCTATAACATGGAACGAACACTTTATTTCAGGTGGATTAAAATGTTACATGCCGTAGCTAACATACCAAGTGAAGTTTAGAAGACTTGCATGTGTCTGAACTGTAATTTTATCAAACCTGACAACTAAGATGTTAGAAGTTTCAGTGTTCTTTGGAGGGCACTTTGTGACTTATGACTGATTGTTGTTCAGGCTCTTGTGCCATGTTTAGCATCATGGCTAGGACACGTAGAGCTGCCTCCCCTTCCAGACCATCACCAGCATGCGTGCTGTCTGATGTGAGATGGTTTGAGGAACTTATTCTGACGAGACAGAAAACCTTTTTTTTGATTCAGCTCATTTACTCAAATTGTTTCTCAAATGCCTTTGGATCCATGGCACAGGGGAAAGAGCAGGAGTGCAGTGATGAACAGACAGGAGGAAGATTGGCTTAAGCCAGTGTTGCCACTGAAAAGTATCCATGTGGAACCATAATCGTGATATAATTTCCTTATCATGTATGGACTAACTTGCTTCCCTAAAACAATGTGTTCAAGTCCCCAAGGGGTTGATTCATATGTCTGAGGAAGATCTATTAAGTACTGTGCATGGATGAGAAACAGATGTTTCATGTGAATGTTAAAAATTCCAGGACACTTTTTGCAGTGATAGAGATTGCTCTGGTGTCCTTGGCTAGCTTCCCTGGTGTTGTCACATGTACTGTATATTGTTTGGATACACTGCAGAAATGGATGCTTCGATAATGTTTGATGTAAGGCATCTATTAAAGGCATCCAAGAAGTCTAGGCTACACACATGTAAAATATCTATAGATAAGAGGGAAAACATAAATGAACACAAAAATAATCAAATATATTTATCTACAGGAAGAAGTAAATATGAAAACAACTAAGAATAATGACTCTTGAAAAGCAAACAAAGCATAAGGAAGTCAGTGAATATCAATTTCTGAAGCCCTGAACAAAAGCACCAGTTGTGGTGAGTGAGCTGACTACCAGCAGCATAACACAGGAACAGCTCTGCCTGAAGAGATTTTATGCAGTTCAGCACAAGTAAAATGTGAGTTTTTGCAAGTCCAGGAGTTAACACTGCTATTAGCAGCCACAAAAAAAAGCAACCCTATTATAAACATGTTTGGAGACGTGCAGCATTGTGGAAGCAAAGCCACTAATATTTTCAGAGTTTAATTTTAAAAAGAAAGGAAAAATATGGCTTAGGCAACAGTTGGATTCTCCTGTACTGATCTGTTCCCTCATTGTCTCTCTCCCACCAACTGGCTCAGATTAAGCAACTGATGAAAAAGTCCCTCTTGCACAGCTACGAGTTTATTTAGCTCGAGTCTTCCCAGATCTAAGGGGCTGGTAAGAGCAGTTGGAAAATGCTGTTGCTAAAGTTGGAAGAGCAACACTTCCGTCTCAAGTTTGCTGAAGTGATGGCCTTATTTTTCTTAGTAACTGGATCTGTTGTCGGTGATGTCCAGGGTGAACGTTTATACATGAGAACTGAAGGACAGAGGAATCGCCTGACTCATATGCACGAGCAGAGATGTGAAAAAGATTCATATCTCTTGACTTCTTCCGTGTTTTGTCCACAAAACCTTTTTTAAGCCACACGATACTCCTGAGTTTATAACAAATTTAAAGAATACATTACATCTTATTTTTAGAACATCTACATTTACAAAGCCAAAAGAGCTTTCTCAGTCTGGAAACTGTTAATTAGCAGTTCTACCTACATGAAGTAGGTGAGAAATAAGAAACAATACTTTTGTGTCTACAAAGTGGAGGTTATCTGGGCAAAGAAACCTAAAATCTGTGATTGCACTGCATCATGGTTATATGGGCATGCAGTAGATGCAGAAGGAATTTTGGTAAAGAGCATCTTGCCCAGCAGCGCCCTGTCCTGGCCTTCCCAACCTCCCCATAGCCCTTCTGCCTGTGGTTCTGCATAGCCACCTCAAGCTTAGTTTGGGGACAAATAATTTTCAAGTACAGGTTATTCCATCTGTAGGTCTCATGAGTTGAAGTCCACTAGTAAATCCTTCCAAGTTTTGGCAGACATGAACACAAGAGTGAACAGGCAGTTCATAAGCTATCCAAACAGAGTGAATGGGGAAAGCAATTCTGTGCAGGTCCAAACATGAGAAATTATCAGGAAAATCTTAACAGTGAGATCTGTGTCATTGTGGAACCATTTTCCCAGGCAGAACAACAGAATTTTAAGACATTCATGATTGGATCATCATCACCTGGATGGTATGATCATCTTAGGTATGGTACGATTACATTACTAACCCATTTTAACTCTGTGCAGGATTGTGCAGGGCTGAGCTGTGATTTAAAATGAGACAAAACAGGTTGTTCCTTGCAAAAAACTTAATTCCTCATTGTGGCTGTTACCTGCTGAATTGAGGGTCCTGCGTGAATGAGCTGCTAGTTAAGGGAGTCTGCTTTGAGACCTCAAGTTCACCTGGAAAGAGTTAATTTCTTTGAAAACTAGTTCTACTTCAGTTTGTTTGGGCTGGAGAGAGGGAAAGGCTAATTGGATGATTATCTTGAGAACGAGAAGAACGTACAAAATCTGGGAAGAATGAGAGTGCACCTAATGAAGCAGGGAGTACCTAGGGAGGAAGCCCACAACATTTGAAGTCAAAGAATAGAAAAATGAAAAAGAAAGGTGCTCTGTCAGAACCATTCACTGACGTCCCAGGAGTGTCTTGCTTTCATTCATTGCACTAAAACATCGTGTTCCTTTGAATTTAGCTGTCTTTTATGGGCAGCAGTTGGAAAATGAGTAACAACTGATTTTTCACATATGTAACCTTATGACCTCACATGGGATCTTTCGGTCAGGCTGGAAAAGTTGAGCAGAAATTCAACAGTTAGAAATGTGAGCTCTTGGGTCTTAGATTGCCTATTTGTCACATCAGAGCTCTGCTCTCAGGGTTTGCATTGTGTTGGGTCTTGTGCTCACTCTCCACACTGGGGCAAATTCCTCTTATTTGTATGTGCAGATGTGTGTATTTCAATAGATGCGATTATCCTGCTTCAAGAACTTTCACATCTTAATTTGTATTTCAAGACCTCCTTTCTAGCCACTTGCTGACAAAACAAAGAAATTGAAAAAGAGACTGGAAATTTGGATAATATAAATAACTGTAAGTGGTCTTTGTGTTTGTGTGTATATATATAAAGCTAGTAGTCCTTTGCATTTTCAGGGGTATTGGGTGTTTTTTTTTCTTAGAGGTTGGGTTACCTCTTCATAAAGCAAAAGAAACTGGATTCCACCTTCCAAGAGAGCCATCTGTGGTGGGGAATAACCCACGTTCTAGCTAGGAAAAGAAACAAGGCAGCACGTGCCAAGGATTTACTTTTCAAATCATTTCAGCTGACAGAATGATAAAAGACTGCACTGCTTTCCTTTATTTTCTACATCTATCTCACTCGGAAAGACTATCAAGAGGTTTAACAGTTTCCTTTAATAGTAAACCTGAACAGTTTGTATCTTGCTCCACTAGTTTGTTGGTGCCCCCTTGTGTTTAAAAGAACATGATAAATATGTTACATTTGTGAATCAAAGATCCCAGATTCTTGGAGAAGAACTTAAATAGCTGGAGCTGATCAAGGTATGGATATTAGGACAGAGGGGGGAAAAAAGACAAAGCTCTTGTTTAGGAATTGAAAACAGCTTGTTAGCTTGCATATTTTCAGAGTTGTCTTTCAGGTACTTCCAGATGTCCCAAATCCATTGATAAATTAAACATATTTAACTTTATAGCAATTGTATATTTTAAAGTATTTCAACAAACATTCAAAAAAATGAGATTTTTTCTCTTTGTTCTGTTCAGGTGCATTGTTCTCATGCATATAATCAATGAATTAATACTCTTTATTCTATGATGGTGGAAGATATCTGAGGACTTGTTTTCAGGTACCATTGTTTAAAGGCGCATTGGTTGTTGGGTGTGCATGTTATACATGTGAAAAAAGAAACAGTTTGAGCAGAATCAACCTCCTTTCAGACCTAATGCTGAGCATACAGCTTCATAGCTGCCGATATCTTCATCTTCAATGTGTGCCTTGGCTTCTTCCCATAAGAACCCAACCCACTGTTAAGATAAAAGAACTGAGTGTAAGTTTCTTCAGTTTAATTTATTGGGGTAGTTGATAAAATAGGTCAAAGAAAAAAACTTAGATATGTGGTAGGTAACTAATGACCAGATCTCCACTTTATTCTTGTGCAGCAGCACAGAATGGGAAAGAAAAACTGCATGGGTGGGTTCGGATCAGCAGGCATGCTGTCAAGTACATATTTTGCTGGGGTCCTGGTTAATGGCAGCAAATTGCATCCATTACATCTGTTGCGGTTTAGGAATGTAGGACAAGGCATGTCAGCAGCTCAGGAGCTGAAAGAGAAGGGTCAGACTATGGCATCAAGCTATTAGAAGAGCAATGACCAGACCCGGGATGGGCGGGTGGCAACCATCCTAGCACAGCAGAAGAATTCAGAAAACTTGAGAGCTGTTGGAGGTCCTGTGTTTTGAAAGGGAATACTCAAAAGCTGCTTTTAAGATATTTATGAGTTGTCAGAAATTTTTGTAAATGTATCTATTTCCCATTTTGATCCACACAAGCAGTGAACTTCCTAAATCCCTCAAATTCAGTTTTCACCAAAGGGCTGCTGTGATTCAAGTTCTCCTGGAGGACAGCTCACCTCCAAAAGAAAATTACTCCACCTGCTACCTCCTGGGTTGTACTCTTGACAAAAATAGTATTGATTCACTTATTGCAGATGAATGTCTGACAGTCTCGAGGATGATCTACAAAAACTCTCAAATGACATTAACTGCAAGTGGTGCAATTAAGGAGATTTATTAACATTAGGTGGGGAAGGTGCTGTTAAAGCTGAAGAAATGGCCTGAATGTCACATCTACTCTGCTGTCACATGCAGCAACAGCTGATGGGAGAAGTTGTACCTCGGCTTAGTCACAGGAAAGAAGACACCATGAGGTTACGAAGACTTACTTCTACCCCTTCTTGTCCACCCCCTCTACTCATCACCCAGCCTTGCCCACAGTTCCTGGCTCTTGGGTCACTTTGTTTTTGCCATCCCTTCCTGCCTTGCTGAACTCCCCACCCCAGCTTACAGTGGTGAAGTTTGGGGGAGGCCTGGGCAGCGGGCATACACCAGCCTCACTTTCTTGCTTTTAACAGAGTGTGTGCTGCAGGCTGTCAGTGATGCATGTGGTGTACAGCAGCAGCTGACATGGCTTTGTTATTCTTCATTATCTACCTGGATATAGACAAGCAAGCTATATTTACAGATATAGTGCTGGAAAGTATGTGGTGTTGAGTCTGATCAGGAAACAATCGCTGCCACATTATTTATGTAGATTCAAAGCACAATGTAAAAATGTCTATATTCTTTCTTGGATCCATTTGATATTTGAAAAAATGTATGTGAGCGTAAAGGAGCTCTCCAGGATCAACCACATTTAATACCAACAACACACAGCCATTCCTAATTACCAAGGTGAGCACTTTCTTTTATTATGCGTGATATGCTCTCTTGCTCTGATCCGCAAACCTTGCCCAGGATAAAGGGCTGCATATGATAAGCATTCTTTTTCAAACCTTTTCTATATTTATCTCTGTACCTATCCAGCAGAAGTATAGAGACTGGAAAAGTGAACACAGCTGTTTCTTTAACCAGCTCTTCATCCTCAAATTTTCTCATGCAGGTCCTTGGACATTCCTATTTTGAAAAGTATTGATGAATCTCTCTGAACATGCTTTTGACTCACAGCTCTGGGCTGAACCCTGATCACGTTGCTCCCGTGTTTCCAGGGAATCTTCACAGAGGGGCTGGCTGGGTCCACGATTCATGTGTTTAAACCACAAACTCCTTGGAAACAGATTGAAAATATTAAAATAGACAATGTAATCAGTTACAACAACAATAAAAACCTCATGAACACCTGTTGCCAGCATTTGTAACTGAGTATATGTAAGTATAGAATTTAAAGATACAATTCAGTGATAGTCATATGTGTCATTTCACCGCTGATGTCCTTGGCAGAACCTTCTAAGATTTGTATGCTGAGTGAAATAATTGTAATTGTAGACCAGTGAGACTTGCACTAAGTAATTAAATTCTGAAAAAGCAGCCATATGATTGTGCATAATGGTATCCAAACATTAGTGCAGTAGGTTCTCTGCTGTTATACTACAACCTGGTACTGTTGTAGCAGAGTTTCACTCATTTATGCAAGTCTTAACCTGCTATTTTTTGCGAAGCACTGTTGTGAAATCATGGCCTTAAATTACCAGCCACAGCATAAAATACACTCGTGGTGGGATCAAGTGCACAGCAATGGCAGCAGCCTGGGCAGAGCTATGGGGGCCCCAGCATCTCCCCAGCTGCAGCCACACTGCAGATTGGAAACAGATGAGCAGAGAGGGCAGCATAGGAAGGGCAGTTGACAGGGGATAAAGGGCTGCTAGCCTCTTCCCCTAGCACCTGGGCTGGATGCAGAGATGGGAGATTGGTTTGAGCTCCTGGGTGGAGGGTGTGGGTACCCAGA
>WBMW01000442.1:652043-766387 GCA_013396635.1 Penelope pileata
GACAAGTCCTAGGAGGCAGCTGACTGCAAGAAAGAGCTGGAAGCAGCAGCAGATCCTTCTGGGAATGCTATCAGACTTGTGAGCTACTTGTGAGCTTTCATTAGCATCAATGAAATGTTACAAAACGTCTCTCAGTGGACAGTCAGTCTGTGCAGGGTGCTATTTCTGTTGCCTTTCTGCCCTGTAGATGCCTTAAGTAGCACGTGGGTTGTGGTCTTCTGGTGTCTAAGCTGCTTAGAGGGCGTTGGCTTGAATCTCCGTTAGTATCTTTTTGTATCTTAAAAGAAAAGGCTTTGCTGCTTCCTCTGTAAATGCTGCAACAGTGGAAGGCTCACAGAAATCACAGGGGATCACCCATACTAAACGTGCACTGAGGGAGATGCTAGCTCCTATAGATGCAAAATGGCACATTGAGTCACAGGTGAATACTTCACCCTTCTTCCTCTGTATGATTCAATTGCAGTAAAGCTGTAACAGTCGCTTCTGGTAAGCAATTTTCATATTTTTGAACGTCATTACTTAAGACCAAAGATGCTGAGGCAGGTCATAGCATGCAACTTGCACAGAGACACCTTGGGCTGACTTTTGCTTCTGTATACCACAAAAAGGAAAAACAAAGATGCATGAAAATTAATCTGATCTTCCTACCCTGGTTACCTCAAGCTTCAGCTCAAGAAGGCAATCAATAGCTGCTGCTAACCATTAGCCACACAGATCAAAGAGGAAGGAATGTGCGTTTTCATGTCCGTTGGAAATGGCCATGGATCGATGGACTTGTGCTTTAGCAAGAGAGATTGAGAGACTAGTGCAAGGATAATTATATGTACAGCACTAGATCCCTGTAGCAGCTTGAAACTGATGACAAGGATCTCGAAAATGGATTAGAGAAACTCAGCTTGTCAGCAGCTTGAGTGGCTGGACCCAAGGCAGAGGGTTAATGAACACACAGTGGGCTCTGCTTCACTTCCCCACCCTCCAGCCCGCGCAGCTGGGCCAGTGCCACGGCTGCTGTAATTTCCTTCCATCAGTAGCAAGGGGAGAGCAGGAGACTGACTGTGACTCACATGGTCTGAGTCAAATCTTCTCCCTGGCTGTTTCTGTGAACACAGCTTAGAGTATCTTCTAATTTAATTTCAAAGTCCTGGCCGGGCTCTTGGGTGATGTTGCCTTCAACTGTAAATTGCAGAGGAAAGCGATGGGAGGTTCCTCAGACTTTTGGAAAATTACACTTGGAAAATTCAGCAGCATTAGTAGGAAAACCCTGCGTGTATCCATAGTGGCTAACAGTAACTAGAGAAAGTGTTTTGTGGGTAAATGAGAAAGGGAGTAATTCTCACATATGCAGAAGCGTGGTATTCTGTCTTTAGAACTCTTTTTCTGCTCTTATGCAGAAGAACTTCATTATTCACTTGCTTTACGTTGTCTAAAATTGTGTGAATCGCTCATCGTAAAATATCCTTAGGGAACGCGTGGTGACCCACAAATGTGCTTCTGCTGCTGGCATAGGCAAACACCTATGAAGTGGTGGTGGACTTCCACTACAGACATTGTTTGCATCAGTCACTAAATCGCATTCATCTTTGACCGCATGTTTGGCATACTAGACATTACTATTTACAAACAGTCATATTTTTCTCCTTTACCTTTGGCAAAAAGCTAAGTCACCCAAAAAAAAAAAAAAAAAAAGAGAGAGGAGGTAAGGAGAGCAGAGAGTGTTGACAGAAGTAATATTTAATATAAGCATGTACAGAAGCTTTTGAAAGATTGGGGCATTGATGAAATAATGTTTTTAGCAGTATTTGCTTAATTCTAACAAAACCATGCTTGACTTGAACGAGATAGAACACAAAACATTGTGTTTGTTACTAGATACATGAGCTGTACGTAAAGGCAGAGTGCTGCGTAGCCAAGAGACTTGCCATGCACCATCAGGGCTGAGGTCCCTCCAGCCCAGGACCGGTGTCTGTCAGTGGTAAGTAGTGAGGGAAGGAGATAGGAAGCAGAACATCCTTCCCCACAAATGCCTTTGCAACAACCAGGGGCTTAAGAGCTTACACAGCTGAAAATTATAGCCAGACTGCTTTGTACGGTAGACACCACTGAACCCATATTTCATGGATGTTTCACATCCCTTTAAGAAAAATTTAAGAAAAAAAGTCTGTGCTTCTAGCTTCAGTTGCATTGCATGGAAATGTAACTATGCTCTGTATCCATAGCTTGGTTGTATTTAATATTATAGAATGATTTACATACTATTACTGTATATTCAGAAATACCACCTCCTGATTCTCTTAACCTTGCCACCTGATAGTTTCTCTGGGTTTGCCTTTGTTGTTCTGCCTCACCACTCTCTCTTTTCCACATTGTCTATGATTTTAGGGCTCTCTGGAACCCCATCCCCTAGAACCCACACATTCACTTTTGGTTTGGGTGTGGGTGACAGGCAGGGAGCGCTGCCTGGAGTGGGTCCTGCTGCGCTGGAGCTGTGGCCAGGCCTTGTCCCTCTCCATGTGACTGCACTGGCGCAGCCCTGGACAGCTGCCAGGTCTGTGGCCCTTATCTGGGTACCCCTGCTGCAGGGACAGCCATGGCACTGCCCTGCCTCACCGCACGCCTCCAATGTGGAACGGGGTTGGGAAAATAGTCCGGGGGCAACCACAAGCAGTTGCGGGGCTGCCCTCGGGGCCAGCAGGGCTGTGTCATGCATGAGTGTTCCTCCAGCATGAGTGCCCGGAGCCTGCGCTTGTCTGCCGCTGACAGGAGGTGAGAGCTGTGTTATTGTTGTTACAAAGGTACACAGTACATTCTGCAGGAGCAAACTATAAATATTTCCAGCAAATGCACTTACTGTAGGTGTGGATGCCAAGTAGCACTGTCTCCTTCCTAATTGTTAAGAAAGCATTTTTGTTTTATTGCACAGACAAGTAGATTCTCTGTCCCTTTGCTGTTCTTCTTGCAAGTACGTGTTGAGATGGCACGGTGAGTTTATCACGCGCCAAGGAAGAGAACTGCAGCCGGAGCCGCTGTCTCCTATCAGCCCCGCAGCCTATTTTAGCTCGGGGGCTCTTGTAAAGACAAATCACATTTCCTCCACCGCTGTGTGCAGTCTGAGCGTTCCTGTGGCTCTGTTGCCACCTCAGGCACAGGATCGGTCCCACCGGTGCCTGCCCGGTTCCACTGGCCCTGCACCTGCTTACAGGGTGTGGGCAAAGCCCAGGGGGACAGAGGCCTCTGCTCAGCTATGTGATTTCCCATTCTCCTGCAGCCATGCCCAGCCATGGGGTCCTCTGAAATGGCCAAGGGACCCACTCAAGCTCCTGCATGGAGCAGGGAGGAGAAGTGCCCAGCCTCTTGGTGGCATCCATTGGCATGCAAATTGGGCCAGGCCAGGGCCTTAGGAAATAACTGCAGGCAATCACTGCAGTTTGATTTTCAGGACATTTTCAGAAAAGTGAATGATTGCTCTTTAACAGTTAAACACCTGGAATGAGGCACTAGCATTAAGCCTACTGATTTTTATTTATTTAATTATTTTTTTAATGCATGGCGGTGGAGTATAACTTTTTTAAATTTTTTAAATGCTGCTTGTCAGACTAAAACCCTAAAACAAAGTGATGCCACAGTTCAGCCAGCCTGCCTTTGGCAGGGCTCTTAGGAGGACACTGGGCTGCAAAGGTCGCCTTTCAGTGGGCACTGGGCTCCGTGCCCCGTGCTGGCCGTGCCTGTCCTGCTGCACATGTTGGGTGCCCACCCGGGAGCCCTCCCCAGCCATGGACACTGGTGGAGCCTGCGGTCGTGGTGAGATAGGGTGCTGGGATCCAGCATTGTTTCCAGATTTCTTAGTGTTTCGCATTCATGAGACAAATATATACGTTGGGCTTGTGCCCACATTTGGTTCCAAATAAATTAGTTGTAAGCAAAGGAAGAAGAGCTCGCTCTCAAGTGCCTTTGATCTCCAGCTAAGCAAGGCGGTAAGTGGGGCTTCATACAACACCATCCGCTCGCCTACTCTGCTAATAATAAACTAAGTAATGTGCATTTTAAAAATAGTTTTAATCCACACTTTCTCCAAAAAGCACTGAAGTTAGGGAGTAGAAAGACATGAAATTTGGCCTAAAAGCATCCTGACTTGATTTTGAAGCCTCTAGAGAGTACAGCCCATGAGGAATAAGTCCATATGTGTAAATTCCCTTGCTTGTGTGTTTCTCTTGACGCATTTTCTACCCATCACATCAACTCTTCAGCCTACCCAGGAAGGACTGAAGTTGTGAAAACTTTAAAAATGTGGTTCTGCAGAGCTCCGGGAGCCACAGCGCACTATGCTATGGGTAACACGGGATTGCTGAGAGTGGAATTGGGATCAGAGCAACACGGGAGCCGTGCCGCTCCCTGGCTGCGTGCCCCGTGCCACCCTATAGCCGGCACCCCCTTTCCCAGCGAGGCGGGGGCTCGGGCCGGCGGGGTACGGCTGAGCATCGCCCGGGGAGGGGAGGGCAGGGAAGGGAGGCGGCCGGCTGTCCCGGGCAGGCGCAGCCCCGCGGGCAAAGCGTCCCGTGCCGCTGTTTCCGCGCGGACGGACGGGGGCGTCGGGCAGCGCACGCGGGGCAGGGGCTGCCCTCGGGCGAACCGCGCTCCGCTCCTCGCCGGGCACCGCGGGCGCTCTGACCTTTGGCGGCCGCGCTGCCCCCGCCCGGCCGCANGCGGGGCGCTGCGCGGTGCCGCTCGGAGGGTGAGCGCGCCCTCCCCGCGCAGTGAGCGGGGGGAGGAAGGAGAAAAGAAGGGAAAAAAAAAAAGAGGAGGAGGAGGGATCCTGGCAAGTTGAGTTTGGTACCAAGCCGCAGCCGGGCTGCGGGGCTCGGCAGGCGATGGATAAGGATGAGATCCACCTGCGCAGGCTGCCGCCCGCCGCGCCCTGGGGACCACGTAAGTGTGCGGGGATGGGGTGCCCGGGGCCGTGCTGCCCCGCGGGGTGTGGGCTGCGGGCCCCAGTGCTGCCCTGAGGGGTTCCCAGCAGCGTTTTGTAGAGGGCATTTTACAAATCCCCGGGTAATGTCTCTGCAAAGGAGCAGGGGAATAAAATAGTGTTCTCCCCACTCTTCCCCTGAAAGCATGCAATGGTATAAAGTCCTCTTTACCTACATTAATGTAGTAATTAAAAGCTCATCTAGCCCCAGGAAGCCAGGCTAATTATGAAAAATTGCTGGAATGCAAAGTAGATGAGATAAATCCTCAGTTGGATGGTTGCTGTCAATGCACGCTGTGCTAGCAGAGAAGGTCCTGCAGAATGAAATGGGTCTGCCTCAGGCGGTCAGTAATGTCCCTCCAGAGCTGGCTTAATCGTGTGTCTCTGTATCATTAACTAATGTGTGCAGCAAAATAAATTATATATATTGGAAGGGGAAAACACATTCCTTGGCTGAGAACTTACAGAATGTTTTGAGCCAAAGAGCAGAGCGCTTAAATGGTAGGGGGTGGGAATTTCCTTGGCTTCCCTCTCGAAATAAATCCCGGCACGGTGTCTGCGGGCATGCACGCGCACCCACATGCGCGGTTAGAGAAAATTTCATGCACACACACTGGGACATGAATTTCAGAAGCACTGTTTGCTAGATGCATTTTTCTACTGGTTTCGAGACTGTGAAACTGGGACTGAGATGCTAACCAGGAACACGCTGTAACCCGCTTGGTTATCCAGCTGAACTGTGTACAAATGGAGTAAATTTAGCATGGCACCATTTATAAATTCCATGCTTTACAATCAAAATTCCAAATCTAACTGTTTGCAGCTAAGAATAGCTCGGGGAGCCCTTTTCTTGACTCCCCCTTTTTGGATTCCCACGAAAACCATTATCCCGGAGTCTCCTCATTAAATGGCCAAACATTGCACTGGAGTTCAGCCCAGTTCTGAACACAGCGCTCGGTGAGCCACAGGCACCCGGAGGAGAAGGGAACGGCTCTGTTAGTGCCTGACATGGAACAGCTGGGCTTTGGAGCTCTGTACCGGGGGACAGCACTTCTGAACGCCACTGCCTGCCCCGTGTTAGCTTCCTTAAGGGAAGGAGGTAGAAGTTCTTGGTGCTGACGGTGGGGTGTGTTCTGGAATGGAGGTTGAGATGTTATCGCAGTGCATTAGCGGGGATGGCGGTAGGAGGGCTGAGTGGTGGGAACGGCGCACGGAGGCTTGGGCATTGCACAAAGGGCAGGTGGCAGTTTGTCATGAGGTAATGGCAGCCACTGGACAATTCCTGGGAAGTCGAAGCGGCACCTGATCTGTGAGAATCTTGGCTTTGTGGTGGCACTCTCTATTTGATTTAGTGAATCACCCATCAGCAGCACAAACGCCTTGTACCAGCTTCTTCAGTGAGCTCAAGGAGCAGTTTTGTTCTCTGAAGCACACACTTGTATTTCTGTGGGTATCCTGTCCCAAAGAGCCTGTTTGTGAGGCTGGTTGTAGGATGAAGCTCCTGTCCCATCACGTGATGGATCTGTGTGCTGCGGTGCCATGCCAGCCCTGGCCAGTCCTTGGGCACGTTCTGCACTTGTTGCCGGAGAGGCAGGTGGAGGCCTGGTCTTGCTACTTGCACCGGGTCCTTGTCCTTAGCCCCGCTGTGGGCAGCTGGGGAGCCTGGAAGGACAGAATTAGGGACATGCTGGGGTCAGCGGGAGTGTGGCAGGGGAGGGGGACAGGGAAGCTGCGTTCACTTACTCTGGAGAAACACCCAGAGTTACCTATGGCCAAAACACTATTTTGCATTTCTCTAGGAACGAGCTGGCCACTGACCTCCATATGTTACTTTCGGCTCTGTTGGTAGCCAGGTGTCCGCAGACCCAGGCGCTGCAAGGGGTGGCTCCCAGCTTGTTGCCGGCTTCTTCCTTACGCCCTGGGCAAAGACGATGTGTGGAGAAGGGGCTGGGGCCAGAAGGGGCTGGGAAAGGCAGCGGTATGTTGGCTGGGGAAGGGCCTGGGGCAGCCAGTCGCTCCAGGGCATGGCACAGGGGCGCAGGGACAAGTCCTTGGGGCACAACTGAGCCTTTACCCCCAGCGTGTCAGCAGCTAAAAACCACTTGAGCAAGCAGCTGGATCCTTTGAAAATTGTGGGAGTTCTTACATGGTCAGATGATTGTAGCATAAAGTGAGGTGTCTTCCCCTCTTTTCTGAGGGAGACTTTGCTCGTGCCGGAGCGAGGTCCTCCAGCGCTGCTCCATTGGCTTCTCCCATGCAGCACCCACCTCCCCATGGTAGCACTGCAGCTATTTCCATTAACAGTGAAAATGATGAAGCATATTAAGCTAATAATTAATCAGAGATGACAAGGGACTAATAACTGTATTGATTTAATTAGGACTTCTTTTCCAGCTCTGTAACTCGCAGTCACGCACATTGTTAACGTAATATTTTAATTTGCACTAATAACTTATTAATTTCTGCATCTGAGCATGGGCGCAGCAGCCACCCCAGTGCTGTGCTGGGCCGTGGCTCACCCCACGCTGGGCAGGCTCTGGGGACGTGGAGAGGACCAGGAGCATGGAGGCAGAGCAGTGTGCTGGAGAGCGGCCCTTGAGAGGGGCAGTATTTGTTGGTGTCCAGAAGGGAAAACTGTCCCTTTTGACTTTAATTGTGTCCTTTGGCTTCTGGCGATTTTGAGGAAAGGAAGTGCTTGGGGACATGCTGTGGTTGGAAAATATGGCTTGCTTTAAATTAGGATTGCTCTGGGGAGAGGGAAGAGCAGAGGGGACTGTGCCAGACAGGACAGATTTCAGGACTTCACTGTGTGAAAGGCCAAGGAGCACTGAATGTGCTCATCTCCCCCTGCTTTAGCGGGGACATGCAGTGCTCACAGGGCACGACTGGCATCCATCCCTCATGGCTGGGGCCTCAGCACCCCCTGGCACTGCCTGGCAGCTCAGAGAGCCCTTCACTAAATATGTGGCCACTTTGTGGCACACAGCAGGATGAGCAGCTGCTTGGGAGGGGATGCAGGGAGCCTGCAGGGTGCTCAGCGTACTGCCCCATGGTTCCCAGCCCCTGGTCAGTCCTGGAGCCCTCTGCAGCGGCTCCATTTGCAGCAGCAGTGTGAGGAGATCTGGGCAGAGCCCAGGCACCGAGGGCCTTTGGAGCAGGGTCTGCCCAGAGCACCCAGCACTGTCCTTGGGTGATGGGGCTCTGGGGTGCTTCATTGTACACAGGGCCGTTTGGTTGCTGTGTGGGTACGCCATCAGCCAGGTAAGCTCCACAAACAGAAGCCATCGCTTCTTTTCCTATTTCTTGTGATCGTTTTGAGGAATTCTGATAAAGTACCTCTGCACGCACCATCGTATCTTATTACATGAGCCCAGTTAGTGACAGTGGCACGAAACAGTTCTGCTTGCTTTCAGACTACAAAAGCAGCTCCGCTGGGAGCAGAGGGTGCTGTGAAGGCAACATTTGCCTTCTTGACCTGACCCATGCTTGCTGCAAAGCTCAGGGTTGCGGCAGGCAGAGCCACAGCCCAGCAGCTGTACCAGTGTCCAGTTTTTAGAAATGCCTCGGTGGGACCCCATGGCACCGTCATGTTCTGCAGTGCTAAGCTACCCCGTGCCAGCTGCCAGCTCGATGCCACATCGCGGGGTGATGTCAGTAGCGGTGTGCAGCTTTTTTTCCGGTGCTTTGAAGAGCAAGAAGACAGCGGTGCCTCGACTGTCGCCGCGAGGTAATTTATGGCACACAGAGCCCTTTCAGAAGCCGCCGTCCCGCTCCCAGGCGCAGGAAGCAGAGCAGCCTGTGTTCAGCCGCATTAGTCACAGCCCCCATCCCCGGGCCAGCCCCTGTGCACCCGCGGGAAGCAGATTTGTATTTATTTGGCTTAGCGTCCAGTTTCCTACCCTCGCCCCTCTGCCTATGAGAGCAGTACCGCAGCTCTGCAGGAAGCCATCCCATCCCTGTGCTCCCTCGCTTTCCTCCAGCCACCATCCTGGGACAGCCGAGGTGCAACCGTGTCCTGCTCTGCCATGCTGGCTCACTCCCAGTGCCCCCAGCCCCACTGCTGCCCCACGTTGTGCTGCTTTCCTTCTTTCTGTGAGCCTTCCCCTGGCAGTCCATCTTTCCAGCCGCTACGGAAACTATTTCCAGATCTGACCTGATGAAAAGATGGCAGCACTGCCAGATCGCATGCCATCTCCTTGCACCATCTTTGCCTGCTTGCCTTATCTGCATACCTGATTTGTTCTTGGCAGCTCTGCACCTGCTTGTGCGTTCTTCCTCCTCTGAGTGGAATATTAATAATATACATAATCACTGAAATCGTCCTCTCTGACTGCACTCCAAAAAACACAACCTTTTTTTTTTTTTTTTTTTTTTTTTTTTTTCTGGTAAACCAGCATGAACCTGTGACTTTTTATGCGTGACCCTAAGTGCTCTGAAGGAGTTTTAAAATCTGAAGTCTGTTATGAGGAGGTTAAGTAATGTGCAGGCGTTAAATGCTCTTTTTACATCTTATAAATTATTTAACTTATAACCTGGCATCAGTGGATAAAAGTTCTGTGCTCCTGGTCCTGCGTCTTACCTTTCCCGCTACTTGTATCCTGTGCATGGGAAATCTTATGAACATACACTACAAGGAAAAAGCACTTGGTTTTCTAAACACATTGCAAATATTTGTTGCCTCTTGTACTTCTTCATTGACGTCAGCTGATGTCCTGCTTGCAGAACAAGCTTGGAATATGCAATAGGCATCTGTATGTGATAAGGAAGGTTCACCAAGGAAAGCTGCACAGGGAGAGAATTTTTACATTTTACAGCACTCGGTTAGTAAAAAAGGAAAAAGACTAGCAACTGAGTTACATTTCCGGTGCAGATTCAGAATGCACTTGGAAAAAGTAAATAGGGAAAGTGAGCAGTTACTGACTTCAGCAACATCAGGGAGGCAAAAGTAATTGAACACTGAGTCTTCCAAACTCACTTTAAAGCTCTTTTTTTTAAATGTGATACTGTGGCAGTCCTATAATTGTTTTTAGGAAGAGTAAGAGGAGCCCAGGTGGAGGTTTGGGGGTAAAGCTTCACTCTAAATGTTAGATTTTTAGTCATTTGATGTAAGAAAAGTGGCAGAAATGGGTCCTGTGCTGTTATTTATGTCCGCTCATTTGTACTATGGCTCTTGGCTGGCGATGTACCGCAAGATATGTCAATGAGTGTGCTTTGAGATTCTTCCCAGATTTTGGCAGGCAGGGATTCAAAATATGGCATGACTTTATGGTTCTGGTATGATTGCCCAGAAGAAATCTACTGCAGACTGCAAAAGATGGAAGCTTTTATGCAAATACCATTAAATTCATCTCAGTGTATTGCGGCACTATTGTCTTGAAACGGTTTTCTACTGATGTATGCATGCTATTTTGGCAACCCAGAAATAGAAGGGAAAAGAAGAGTTGTGTGGGTGTACTGCATTTGCTGTGAGATTTTGGGGAGTCGAGCATCCAGCTTCACAATACATCACGTTTGGTTTTGCATGGCGTTAGCATGGCCTGCATCTGTGGAGGAGCTGACCTAGGCCTCAAGGCCTGTTCTCTTATGTTTTGTTTTGTGTGGATGCTGATGGTGGACGGCATGGCTGTAGCACTTTGGGATGCATCAGGTGGTGCCATGGTCTATCTGAAAGGAGGAATTGGCTTCCACTGGAAGGATGGGAAGCCCAGGCCACATCCATGCAGCTGTAGCATGCCAGTGGAAAGGCTGTTCCCCAGGCTCGCTGGTGGAATTGCTGCATTATTGTCCATATCCCGTGCTCCCTGGCACCAGGTCCGCCTGGCTCAAAGAAGGAAAATGGCTCCGTGTGTAGTCTGAATGCTGGTATGTGGTCAGCAAACCTCAGCCAGATGCTTGTATCTTGCTGCATACTTTTTAATGTTCTTTTTTGATGAATGGCAAGAACAGGTTTCTAAAAATAAATTAATGGTTTTCCCTTTTTACTTCCTGTGACTTAATATACTTTATTTATCTATACAGCTACTAGTCATCATCATTCTTCGGCTCACAGGAGTATAAACAAAGCTGAGCCCGACCCACAGAGTGAGGATGTGAAGCCAGGCTTTGTCCCGGTTTCCAGCTGGGTGCGGGAGCTGAGGAACAAGGATGGGGGTGAGGACAGGCAGGGCTGGCTCTGGGCTGTGCCTCAGAGGCCTCGTGTGTGAAGCGGCGGCAGGGAGGTGAAACACTGCCCACCTTAGTTTATCCCTGAAATGATAAAACCCAAGTGAGGTTCCAGTTAATTATTCCTCCAGCACTATCCCTGCTATTGATCAAGCCTATGTCCAAAACAATGATTGCTTTCATTTAATCAGCTTGAGCAACATACTTTAATAAATCTAGTCTTCCAGGACACGTAGTCAATTCATCATACTGTTGATTCCGTGTCCCAAACAAATCATAAACTTGAATCAAACAGATCTGAAAATAAATTAGTGTTATTGGAGTTTTCGGGAAATGATCTCTCTTCTGTGGTGATTGATTGCCTTCTAAAATTTGAGGCTGCTCTGTACTGTGGTAACATGGTAATTTTGTTTACTTGTGAGAAATGTCTAGTATCTGACCTAAAACATGCTGAGCATCCTTTCCCATCCCAGGACATAGCTTGGGAGTGTCTCTGTTGTGAAGCAGCACATCTGTATGTTGCAGTGTGTAATGTATACTGTAGTGCACATTAAATAGGAAAGACGCCATGTAGGGCATGTCTGAAGCCCTATGTATCCACATACCATGGTGTGGGTAATGGAACTGGCTGGGTGTCCCATGCAAGAAGCGGGCTTGCCAGCAAACAGAGTAATGCAGAATGAATGTCAAAATATTCCATTTTCTTTTCCCTCTTTTATCAGAATTACTGGTTGTATAGAGGACTTGAGTTGAGTCATCCTTCATTTTCATTTCAAATGATTAAATACATTCACTTCAGCTCTCCTGAAAGTCTGTGCAGTGTATTGGGATATAACACTTGATGTATACATAATAGAAGACAGCATAACATTCCCCTGTATTGCTTGTTAGGGAAATTTTGCTTCCTACCCCTCTTTCTCTTTTCAACACTAACCATGTTTGTCTAGCTTCATCCCCGTCTGTCCTAGGAGCCTCTGTGGGATTGTTTGGTGAATGTGAATGCTTCTCTGGGAACTGTTAGGTAGGATATTGCCAAAGTTTTGTGTGCTTCACTCTACGGTTGAGTTAATTAAAAGGACTCAAAGCTTCCAAAACCAACAACCTTCACCCTGGATCCATGTTTGCAGTTCCTTTGGGTTAAATGAAAGTCTTTCACAAGGGACGTTAGACTTTGGGCAACCTGATCTAGTTAGTGGAAGGTGTCCCTGCTCGTTCACTTCCAACTCAGACAATTCTGTGATTTTATGAACAGTGAGTCCAGAATACATTGTTGCAAGGTTTCTAGGGATATGGGCATCAGAGCAGGGTTCTGATTGTTAGTTCCCTGAGTCTGTGCGTTAACAGCTTGCTAGGTTTTAGTGTTGACACTGACGGGGACACTGAGATGCTATTTTCTCTTTATAACTGTTGTCAATAGCCCCTTTGGCAGATAGCTGAGACTGGCTAAAAGACCAGAGAGAACATCTTCAGATACGTTAGGAGGACATGCCTCAACTATCAAGGACAACTATTTCTATGCTACAGACCGGTATTTCAAATTCAGTCACTTTGTAGAAATACTTTACTCCAAGTGCCCAGAGACACAAGAGGACATTTGGGCTCTCAGAATAGGAACAGATCCTGTTTCTGAACAATTGGATGTGCAGCGTGTCCTCCTTTAGCTCATGTGGTGGGAAGCCAGGCTGAGAGGCAAAGGCTGAGCACAGACGACCTGTCCTAGCCTCTTTGTACATGCTTTAGAAGTGCAAAGTATTTCTTTACCTGCTGATCTTAAAGGACTCCGTAACCTTCAGGGAGCCTTTGGGAGAGCCCGTTGCCTCCTTTCTCATTGTTTTCATTTGCTGTGGCAGAACTTCTGTTATATGCCAGGAGTGAACATGTTGAAATTAGGGGTTTGGCAGGTAACAAAAAACAAGAGCTGTCATTTCAGTTCATTTAATGGACTCAGCTGAGAGAAATACTGCTTGTGCAGGGCACAGCCATGTGCGTTGTGTGGGTGGGAGTGGAAAAAACAGTGGTGTGGATCTGCCCCTGCTTAAATGGGGTCAGACTGTCCTGGGTGCTCCTGGGGTAAGAACTGAGTTTTATCGGTCTGTGCTTGATCATTCTACTGCTTACTTTGCAGGGGGCTGTTGCGTGTCAGTTTGAATGAAATAACTTAATTTCTAAACATGCCGTCTAGAACTTTCCTTCAGGATTGAATGGCTAGGAGTAACAATAGGTCATCAACAGCAAGAGAACTGTGCATGTTGGTACTGCTCTTACGTGGCTGTAACAGTCTTTTGTGCGCTGCACTTAGAGTGTTATCAGTTAATCTGATAAATTTAAGTTAATCTGGCAATATATATGATAATTAAAAAAAAATACCAATTACCAATGGAAGAGCAGAAATAGATTTTAGTTCAGATTTTAAACATCTTAGTATCATACCAGAGGCAGGGAAATCAAATCTGAGTCTTTTAAGGCTAACAGTTTCTAAGTGGCAGATGAATTAATTTTTTAAGCTTTGTCCTTGTAGCATCATTCTAGCAAACTTCCAGTTAAAATAGCCAGACTCTTGTTTCCAAAACAACATCTTTGTTGTCTTTATAATATAAATTAATGAAAGCTTTCCCTTTTTCTCTTCAGTATATTTTCTCAGAATAGTTTGTGGGGGCTGTATTCTGCAATTTGTTGTGCCCTCTGGCCCTCATCCAGTAAAGCACTTAAGCAGGCAAATAGCCCTGGTTTTGGTAAAAAATGGGCAACTGAGAGGGTCTCCCGTGTGTCCTGATGGCATCCATGGCCCTGTGTTTTTGAGGGAAATCTGCAGTATGCTTGCACTCTGCATGAGCAATATTTCACTGTACAGTCCTGCTCCTTCACTCACGTATCTCTCTGAGAGGCTTGAAGAACTATTCTGTGGAAGGAAAACATGGAGGACCTTCTTCAAAGGTTGAGCATGGCAAGAAGCAGGGTCCCTTCCTTTTGGGTGCCTTCTCATGAGCTCTGCTCTGGGTCTCAGCGTGGGCTTTGCCATTTATCTTCATTTTGGCAATGATGCACACCTCTAGTGGTAGCTGAGGAACTCAGCATCTTGCTAGTTACAGCACTAAATCTCTGAAGTAAAATCCACTTGATGCAGTTCCTGGGAGTCCGCAATTGATTCCAGTCCAGCAATTACTCTGTATTGACTGGCTTGTGCATGCAGTCTGTCAGCTGCAGGAATTTCCTACAGAGACTCAGTTGCGGGAAGCTTTCACGTTTTTGCAAGTGGAAAATAAATCTGGGGACCTTAGTGAATGTATTTCAACCTCTGTGTGAGCAACCATTTTTTTATTATTATTATCATTATTATTTTTAAGACATTTAAACCTCATGTACTGTGTGAAGGGTGCACCAAGGCTGTTGTTTATTAATGGAAGTAGGAAAATATTGATTTCTCATAACCAGATTATTGCAGGGGAGAGTCCCTCCTCTTGAGTTTAGTATTGTTGTTGGTCCAAAATGGGCGGCTAACTTCAGCTTTTGCCACGTTTGATATCATGGCTCTTCTCATTTATTTGCACTACATCCTTTTCCCAGCTGCTTTCTTTTGTGCTCTTGTTGTTTTTTGTTTGATTGATTGATTGTTTTTGTTGGTTTGTTTTTTGGATTTAAGATTCCAAAGGGGGAGAAAAGACGAGATCACAGAAATTGGAGACCAAACTGGGGCATAGAGGGAAAGTGTTTCAGACATCCACAGGCAGGAAATTTGAGCTCCTTTGGAACCTGAATGAGTTCTGGAGCAGTCTCGCTATTTTTATATATTTATTTCCCTGTTTGGCTATTCAGCCCGCTTTTCCCACGTTATCATCAAAGTGGCCCCAGAAGGGACAGTTGTGAAACAGAAAGTATCTATGAGTAAAGAAACAAAAACAGAGTTTTTGTTAAGCTACAGATGCCTTGGTTTTAGCAAAAACAAACAACTTTAATTGTCGTAAGTATTTGCAAATGCTGCTACTCTCTTCTGGAAGTGTTTTAATATGGAGGGGAGCGAGGAAAGGCAAAAAGAGATGTTGGAGACTGCTCCATCTTGTTGAAACTTGGGCTGAGCCAGTGCACCAGCGGTGGTTTCTCCCTCTTCCTACTCCCTGCTCTGGCCTGAATGCAGATAGGTTCGAAGCAGTGGAGCTAAAGGAAAAAATAGTTTCTTCCACTGGTTCACATGAACTGCTTTGAACTGGAACAGATGTGGATGTACAGAACTGTCTGCTTACAGCAACTGTTCCATTTATAACCACAGATTTTCTATTCAGGTCTCTTTATCACTTTAACTTATTTTGTGTTTCCACATCCTTTTCCACAATAAAATATTCTTAACTAAATGGGTTTTCAGCTTGCATCCAAAGCCTTTGCAAGCACTCCTTCTTGCATGAACTTTCAATGCCGGAGTTATTGTTCAGTGACTTTTTGATTATAACGATGGCTCTGGAGGCCAGGTTGAGTTTGGGTTTGTGATTTTTGTAAGATGGGGTCCAGAATGTTGTTTTGTTACAAAATTAGGGTAGAATCCAGAGTCTGGTGTAGTGGTGAAAAAATCTCAAAAAAGGTGTTTGTAATATCTAACTTCCACATGGTATTTCCGTGAGGTTTCTGCTTTATGGAGCTTTTTACAACTTTGAAGTACAAAATAAGGCTGTATGCAACCCAGACCAAAATTGTTTCAGTGAGTACAGATAAGAGATTCCAGTTCAACCAGAAAAGTTCTGGCAATGGTGTTGGTTTTGTTTTGCGTTTCTCCCAGAGTCTTGCTTTGGTGTAAGCCCATTCAGTGCTCGATCTGATCAAGTGCTCAGTAATTAATTCCCTGTATGTTCTGTTAAGTAAGAAGATGAGCCCTGCAGTTCCCATTGACTGATACCCAGGAACATGAACTGAGGTGGAGAAAAGCAGCTCATAGCCATGGATGGCATCAGCAGCGATGTTTGGTTAAAGCCAAGCAGTTTTGCCTTTCCAATTCTGTGCTCAGTGGAGCAGACCATGTGGCCTTTATTACAAAATTAGAGATTCATTTTTTTAGAGTTACTTCAGTTTCTCTGTCCTCTAATTTTCTATGGAAACAATCAGTTGTTTGCATGTTGGAGACTGTACGTGTCAAGTTCTTTGTTTTAGTTTGCCGGTTTTGGCCTTGATGCAGAAAACAAAAACTTCATCAAAATCATGGAGGCAGATAGGATTTTAATCTAAACCATATTGAAAGCTGAAACCCTCCGTGACCATGGGGCTCCTTAGGGCTCAGCCATGAGCTATCTTCTTTCTGCGCTTTCCTGGAGGATGCTGGAATCTTTCTTAGCAATTTGAACACTGGCTGTGCAGCTGGATGGTGCAGTCCAGTGAAGCGGTGTACTGCTGGTGTTTGGGTGCTCCGAGGAGCAGTCAAGGATGGCAGGGTGTCCTGCAGGTACCCCTGGCTATGGGTCACAGCGATGGGTAAGAGCTGCTGGCTGTTATCTGGTTACCTTGGCAGCGCTCAAGTTGCGTTAAGTGAAACTGAAGTAGACATTGGCAGTACAAAAAAGATACAGTTCATATTGTTTCCCAACAACAAGTAGATGAAGAAACAAAATAAAAAATTGTGCTTAATCTCTGTATATGAAGGTTAAACTGATAATATATCTCCATCTACCAAGCTGATTTGGGAATTGTGGGAATTGTCTTCTGTCGTTAGTGCTGTGGAAGAGTGTCCTAATGTGACCCTCTGATGCAGCACAGGGGTGCAGGGGCAGACGATGGGACGGCTTCTCATGAAGATAGGATCATGGTGACTGTGCTTGTTCCTGTTCTGTTTGTATGGGTGAAAACCACACAGGTTGATTTGGTCTCATCTGTCCAATAGCTATAGATTGCTTTAACTTGTTTTAATTTTCTTCTAAAGTTTCTTCTAACAGGAGCTACAACTCTTCAGCTATACTTGGCATCTCTCTGAATGTTTCTGTTTGTACAGTGTGCTGCTACCACATAACAAACCATTTCCACACTGCCCTCATGGTAGAACTTTCCTCCCGAGTGCTCTGAGTGTCCTTGCTCCACCCTTCTGCAGCTTCAACATGAACTAAAACTTCATGGGAATGCACCAAGTCCTCAACCACATCAAAGCTGTGGCTGAAGTCTGGTTTTCAAACAACCCCCAAATTTGGCTGGGTCTGAATTTTCAGTTTTGATTTGGAATGTTAGACAGAGACCCTGCTTGCAACATTCAGTGAGGGATGGGGAGCAGACACCAAGCTCCCAACAGCCAGCTGCTGTCTGGACTGAGGCAACATCTTCATTCATCCGTTCCTGTAACTTGTCCACAAGTGTTGTTTTATCCCCTGTCCCCAAAGCACTGCGTAATTTGTCTGGTTTTAATACTGACCACTAGTAATTTTTTAATGTGAAGAATTTGCAGTGAAGGAAGACCTGTTTGCAGTTATTTGATAGATCGTTTCCATTCTTGTTTGCATCTGCTAGGTTTATTGACTCTATTTTTAAAGAAAAATAATTATGTGGGGTCTGGTTTTAGTCGAGAACTTTTCTGTTTTAAGAGGAACAAAGACTTGGAGCATCAGAAGAATAAAATCAGGTGGGAAAAAAGTGTTCTTTTCCCTTCAGCAAATAAATCAAGTGCTCCCACCATGCAAGAATATACAGCAGTGAACCAAGCGTGGGCACTAAGGATAAGCAGACACATCAACTGGGGGAAATCTCTGACAAGCTTGAGGTATGTCGCTTGGACATGGGATGTATCTTTGGAGACAGTCTGTCACTTTTATACCCTAATAACTTTTGACAAGAGACAGATAAAGCTGCAGAGTTTATTTTAAGGTAGATTGTTTAATTTTGTGTCTCTTTCTTTTTTTTTTTTTCTTCTTTTTCCCTCTCTGGATACTTTCCCTTTTTCATTGAAAAAAAAAACACACACACACAAAACAACACTTCATCTCTGCCTCTGTGAGCTCAGGGGCTATGCAATTTCTGTCTGCAGGAAAGAGATTATATTCCTGAGGTGTCCCTGAGGTCCACATGAAGGAATACAGATTTTTTCATGTTTTTTTCCTTTCTTTTTCCTTTGGCCAGGTGAGCACTTGAGCGTGGGGTGAACCCTCCCTCTGCAGAGCCATGCTGGTGGAGGGTAGCTGCAGCCCTAGTGTTCCTGCCAGCCCCAAGCCTGGGGCTGGACCAGGCTCCCAAACCATGTGGTTATTCCACAGCGGACCAGATGCCTGAAAACACTGATTATCTGAAGGGTTCTTGTGAAGAGGAGATGTAACCATTTTAACTGAACAGTAGTGCAGCCGCCTGCCCGCACCCAGCACCCGAGGAGTTTGGGGTGCCCTGGCTCTGTTGCTTCCCACGCTTGGAGTGCACGGGGGGATGAGCGAGGCAGGGCAGGCAGCTGTGCTGCAGCAGCCTGCTGCCCACTTGGAGCGAGGGCTTGGGAGCAGGAGGAACTGAGCAATCCTCTGGGGACCAACACAGGCACATTAGGGCCATCCAGGGAGGCTGCACCTGGGAGGATGGATTGGTTTGGGGATTTTTTTTGTTCTATTTTTTTAAGATTTTGAAAGTAGGTAAATTTTGATCATGCTGCTCTGTCTCTTCTAGGTTCCTATCTTACGCAGATTGATGTGTTATGCGTCCATGGCACAGTAGATAGATTGTCATTACAATAATTACTCACTGAATGTGAAGGGTGCAGAAATCCACCGTGGGAAACTGGCGTGTTCCTGCAGGCTGCAGCTCCCCAAGTGAAGTTGGGCCATAAGGGATGTAACTGTAGTGTTTCTGAGCCCATATGTCAGTAAAGCATCTTGCTTTTCACTGTCTGTGGTTTGAACAGCCGGGCTCATACAGCCTCAGCTCGTCAGGGCAGTGTGGTCAGCCCCTGTGGGTTTGCCTCCCGTGGCTCTGAGGAGATTTTACTCTGTCCTTGCCATCCCAGTTGGAACGAGATGATCTTTAAGATCGCTTCCAATCCAAGCCATTCTGTGATCCTCTTGCTGAAAGGCTTGATCAACTGTTTATGGGTCTGGGATACGCAGCCTTTGCCTGCCCTTGGACTTGATGGCACTGTTGCTTTCAAACTTATGTAATATTCTTACAGTTTCAAATGAGTGCCAGCTGCATGTAAAACTTAAACTCAGTCAAGAAGTCAGGATAAAAGTAAACAGATGCATGTGTAATCAGCAATTGCAGAGAGCTGATTAGTTAATTAAGAGAGTTCAAGTGACCGAGGAAGGGCCATTGCAGAGTAGTCTTCCAGCTTGCGTGAGAGCTCTCCCTTGGAGCCTATTGATGCTCTACAGCCTCACCAAAGTGGGAGACAGATGTCTTGTCTGGTGCTGCTAACGCTTCACTTCCACCCTGCCATCCTGTTTCACAGCTCTCTGTGGTGTCTTCTCCTATAGGCTCCCATAGCCCAGTTACCCCATCCAGGAGGTGGACAGTGCTATGTGAACTTCTGAGGTTCACTGCTGCACTAAGCCTTTCCAAAAGCAGTGAAGAAGAGCTTGTCACTTAAACTTGCTGTACGGTGCTTTATGAGGGAGAAACTTGTAGACTGTTCACTTCTATTTTTCTGCTGGCAGAAAAAGTCAAGTAAAGAGCAAGTGAAACTGATAGCCACCGAAGCATATGTTACAGTTTGGAAACGTCTGCAAGAGGCTGTCACTGAGAACAGGCCATAGAGGGAGGCTGAAAAAAATTAGAAAGGGAGTGGAATGTTATTAATACTATAATTATAACATAGGAGGCACTCTGAATTTTTTTTTTAATTTTTTTAAACCCTTGTGTGCATAGGACTTGCTGCCTGGGAGCCTGCAGCGGGGGATATAGGAACTCTTTGTTAGGGGAGAGGGGAAGATGCACAATGTCTTGCTAGATTTTTGCATTCAGATAATGGATTTGGACCTGAAGAGTTATAAACTATAGGATTTGTAATGAAATGAAAATGAAATGATTTGTAATGAAATGGTCCTGAAATGAGAAATTGCTTGTCTGCTGCCCACATCACACAGCGTGTGAACTTGTTCTGTCATCCAGGATGTGGATGCAAATGTTTTGGAAAGGGCTTTAGAAAAGTATTTCCACCTCTGTTTTCCTTGGTACCAGCTGCTGTTACACCCCAAAAAGGAAAATGAGAGCTGATTCCTTTGCCTCTTAAGGCAAGGGCATGTTAAGTCAATGTTTGCGGTGGTACATATTCAGATTTCGCACACCACTTGTTCGGGTGGCTTCAGCTGCTTGCCAAAGGGCTTCAAGGCCTCCCTGAGGTCAGGGGATGGGCCCCAGCAGGAAGGAGGTTCCCCTGTGCCAGGGGAGGGGTGGGCTGAGAGCTGTGTGCTGCGGGTGATGTCCTGCCACCTGAGCCCAGAGGGTGGGCCTCGCCATGCACTGTGTTTCCAGTGCTGCTGCTGGTTGATGGAAACACGTCCCTTCTCCAGGATGAAGCTGGAGAGGGGCAGGCACCTCGGTGTGCGACAGAGGCAGCAGCAGGCTCACAGTGCTCACCCCATGTAATTAAACACTTGGGAGGCACCAGTGGGCAGCAGCTGCTTTGAGAATGACATGATGGAATGGAGTGGGGACATTTTGGTGGCAGAAAGCCCATGTGTGCCTGCAGCTGAGAGTGCCCTGTCTCCCCTTTGATGCCCCACGTGCTGCCCTCGGTTCAGATGTCCTTAAGGTTGGCTGCATTAAAGAGAGCCGCTGGTTAGTTTGCTTAACTTTTACAAGCTGCAGTTCGTGGAGCATGTGTGTAACGCAGGGCACGTGAGTGGTGCCGTGCAAAAGCCTGCGCCTGCTCATGTCCTGGGCCTGTCCCTGGAGCAATTACATGCAAGCTTGGTCTCTGCCCAGCAGTGTGATTAAATCCTCTCTTGGGGATGGACAAGCAAGATGGGATCTTCTCCCAGCTCCAAAGTGTTTACATTTGATTTTAAATTTTATTTATCATAAAAATGAATTTTTTATTTACCATAGGAGCTGGCACAGGTCAGTCATGTGGAATGATCCTGAGAGCACATGCCATTTCATAGCCTATACGTAATAAGGTGTCGTAAAAAGTTACTCTGCATCTTTTTGTTAATTCTTTGTAGAGTCATGGAAGTAGTCCAGTTGTGCTCTCCATGCCCCCAGCTGGGGCTTTTGTATGAATTTAGAAGATAACAATGCAGGGAATGTAGCTAGAAATGTGGGGGGAAAAGATCTAGTCTGTATGGAGCAAAACAATTTGTTGTGTTGATACAACTTTCAGAATTTTCATGGCGTATTGAAGATTACTGTATGCTTTTTTGTGAAACCAAAGGCTATTGAAGTCATACAAGTGTCTGCTGCATGATAGTGAGAAATGCTGCTTACAGTGTGGCTTGGCTGCAGAGTGAAAATGAAATATGGCACATTAACATTCTTTTTTGTGTAAATTGAGGGACTGTTGGCTGTTACTGTTGGAATAATGTGGGGTTTTTTTCTCCCTGTGGTGGCTTTTGTGTTCATTTATTTAACTCAGTTGCTGTCCTAGAAAAACCTAAAATGTCTTTTTAGTTGTGCCACAGGTGACATTCACGTGAATGGTATTAAAGAAAAATAGTTTAGCGCTAGAGCATAAGAAGTTGCACTCCAAATTTCTGTCCTTTTGCTTTGTGATGTTGTTCCTCATCATTGTCAGTAATGGCACACAGGTGCTTTTGTGAACACTCCTTCACCTTGATCCTACAAGTTATTCTGTACTGAACTGCACCTTCCCACCTAGGAGATTTTCACATTGCATCAGCAAGACAAATGGCCTGCTTAAACATGCCCAGGTTTGTGTTTTCCTCAGCGAGCGTTGGTGTCTTTTGTCCTTAATTTTACTTACTTATTTTCAGCTTCTGTGTGAAGAAGGCCTCATAGCCAAGTGATTAGAGCAGGAGCCAGCAGTCTCACCCAGACTGCACCCACGACTCACATTGCACCGAGTCAACACAAATCTCAGCAAATCCCGGCTGCGGACTGACCTGTTAGGGATGACTTCTGCAAATTTTGCATTTGGATTTAGCTTACATGAAGGGGAAGTGGTTTTAAGGCTGTTTGAACGGGGGGAATTCTAACTGAAAAAGGCTTTTTTTTAAAAAAGTGAATCTGTGTTTGTGTTCTGCTCCACCATGTATTTATTTTAAAATCTGGTTGTGCATCAACACATTCTCAATCTGAAATGTAGATCTTGGGCTGAGATGTTTTAAATGTTTGAACTGAATCCAGTTTTCAAGTATCACTGTTATCTAAGAAGTACATCAAAGTTTCCTTCAGTATTCATTTCTCATTATTATCTGTTCTGGAGTGCTGATTGTTTTTCAGTGTAATTAGTGTATGTGTCGCTGTAAGTTCTCTTTCTTATCTTGCATCAGATGTGCTGTCATGTTTACAGGGAAGAATCTCATCCAGTATCTACAAAACTAAGTCTTACTATGTCAAAAACTTTTTCTCTGTTTCCATGATTTTAGATATTGGATCTATGTGCTATCAGATCATGCAAAGTACTGGTGCAATTTTCTTTGAGCATGTGCACATAGGGTTTGTGTTTCTATCAAAATTCAGCAAGGCACCCAAACAAGAGTTATTGGTAACTCTATTCTTTTATGCCAATGTTAGGCTGGCTGTGGCAGGACACTTGGTAACAGCTCTGAACTAAAGTGTGCTGACACCATATTGCTGCAGCAAAAATTTCTTTTTGAAAAACTTGAAGCAATACAGTGAGTATGTTTCACAGTTCTGCATTCTGTGTTATGTGACTATGGGGTTTCGGATCTGGTGCTAGCAGCCTTAAATCCTGCATTGTCAAACCGCAGGCTTGTTGCTTATCTTCCTGGAAAAGGATGTGCTCCCATGGCTTAGGCTGAAAACTAGACAAGCACGAACTATTCCATCTGGGTGGGAATAATTAGTTGATTAAATAGCAGTTCCTCAGAAAAGGATCTAGGAGTCACAAAGCGAGCATAAATCCACAACATCTTATGTCCTGGGGGAAAAAGACTGTGTGGTGTAGACAAGAGATGATGATATAATTCTTCTCAGGGTTGGAAAGGCCTCAGCTGGAGTATCATATCCAGTTTGGGGCATCTTTCTGTAAGAAAGGTGTGGATCATATGGCCTAAAGTTGAGACAAGAGCAGTGAGAATGAAAAGAAACCCAAGAAAATACATCTTAGAAGAAAGTAGCGGAAGAATGACGTTTGCCAATGAGTTTGCAAACTTTCATTTGGTTTTCTAGGTAGAATTGTATGTAGGGGAGCATCTGTTGTCCTTGTTCTCTTCTGAGGTTCCCTATGGTGATGCTGACATTTGTTTGGAACTCAGAGGGAAAAGTGCATAATACAGGAGGGGAGAGGAAGCGGGGGGAAACCTTATGTGCACATGCGGCCTGTGTGCCAGCTGCTTTCAGGAACTCCAGGGTCATCATGTCCAAATCTTTGCTATTTTGGGCAACCACATCACAGAATCCCATTCATAAATTTCTCAAGTACCACTATAAAAATAGGGTTTTTTTTATTTATTTTATTTTGCCTCCATTGCTCTGACTTGAACCTCAGGCATGCTTCTGATCCACAGCCTCATCTCTGGACCATCTATGAGTTTTTTAACCATTAAGGTAGTCATACGTGTACTTTATTTGTTCTTCATTGCCCTTTGGCCGCTTGACCACCCAAATAGGATCAAAGGAGAGTAATGGAGGAAATCAGTCTAGGTAGTTTTTTAGCTTGAAACATCCAATTTCTTTCATCATCTTCTAGAAGGACAAGCTTCTCCCTCCATTGCTGCCAACCTCCCCCCCATCCCTTTCCCCAAGTCATTTTGCCATTTTGCTTCCACTTAAATTTGAGTTCATGTTTCTGGAAAAAGGGTGATGAAAACTGCAGGCAATAGCCTGGAGAGACACTGCTGTTGCTCTTTCATCTTTACTGGAAATACTTTACTTGATAAAACCTAAATTGTCATTTGCCTTTTTCTGAACTGTGCCTCAAAGATGGATAGTTGTACTGTGATCTGCAGACGTATAAAGAAGGAGCCCCAAAGTATCCTGCAATGCTACACAGAGCTACCATGTGATACCTCTGGAGAAGTTTAGGAACAGCCTGTGTTTGAGCAGTAACCACATACCACTGTCCTGAGAGCCTTGATGGACTTGTAAAGGAATTGCAGTCATAGGAAAGATAGTTTTGTGGGTGTTCCTTGAAATTGGGAAGTCCTGTTGCTTTTGAGCCCAGGGTGGCCAGGCAGTGGATGTGTAGTTTGATCACGAGCTGTAAGCCATGGATTCATTTGGCACTGTTTAAATATGTGCTGTTTTATTCTGAGAGCACCCGTGCTGCCACCAGATGTTTTCCACAACTGTGTTGTGTTGGCAGTTTCTTACACCATTGTGAAGAGTCTCGAGCAATTCAGCAACTTGAAACTCTGGCTGTAGTAATACCAATCTCTGCTTGGTTTACAAAGAAGAATGTGTTCAGAGGGTTGTCCCCTAACTGTCACGTGAGAGAATAGCTGATGTAGCAGGTGAGATTTTCTAGAGACTGAGCAAGAAAAATCTGAGCGAATTTTTGGAGGGAAACATCATAAGGCAGTGGTATAAAGACTCAGAAGATTTCCAGCTAATAAATCTTACCTGTTTCAGTAGAGGGAATCATATATCCTCACTGTGGACGCTAAGTTCTGTTTGTGAGAGGAGGTATTTCTTATAGGAGGTCAGACAAGAGATCAGATTTAGAAAACTGAGGAACTGCTGGACCGTGCATGGCTTATCACGTTGTGTTTGGCTATATTTCATGCATTCTGAAAAGTTTGAGAAGTTCAATGTCATTGGGACCTCTACAGAAACAGCCTTGTCTTTGTCACCTACAAAGTGAGAAGGCAGAATTATCACTAAATGGTAAAACCGAAGTGTATCCTTCTACAAACCAGAAAAGAGAGACTCCAGCTCAAGAACAGTCAACCCAGAGGCCCTTGCTTTTGGGAGATGTGGCCCTTCGCAGCCTGGCAAGAGGAGGGGGAACGCACCAGCAGTGGTGGCAGGGGAAGCAGGCAGACAACTGTGGTCTGGGGCTCCAGGAAGAGGCCTCATGCCAATGGTGGGGATATTGAGGCATTCTAAGATAGCAGGAACTTGGCATCCCTGCTCAAACTGACAGCAAGTTTTGCACCCGTGAGGGCTGTGACTAACAGGATTCTAGCAGCATGCCTAGTTTGGTCACATTTCGTTCCCGATGAAGCAACAGGGCTCTGTTCAGAAGGGCAGAGTTCTAAAGCTCTTGCTAGGTGCAAATTTTTGTTTGCTGAATTGAATCAATATTTTGCAATTTGTAAATTTTTCAGCTGTTTGATGTGGCTGAATTAACAGCATAGAAATGGGTATCTGCAGATCTCCTTTCCCCTCCCCTTTTCCTAAGTTACACCTCTACTTTGATTGTGCTGCTGCTAAGCATTTCCATATTTAAGCAGTACTCCAGATTGTTTATTGAAGTGGGTAAGCAGTGTGCCATCCAAACCTCTGGGAATTGCACCATAAATTTCCAAAATAAATAGGCAAAAGGAGAGAAGCCAAACAGGATACAAGTACTTAAAAGCCTCGAGATTAGCAAGATCTGCTCCTGTCTGTCAAACCAGCAAATAAGTATTTGCTATGAAAAAGAGTATTTCAGATGCAGTTTTTCTGTAGTTGGCTGATTTTGGATTTTCCTTCCTAAATCTTGTTTAAGAGGTCACAGGCCAAGTCCCTTCCGAGAGCGTGAGGCCTGATTAGTAAGCAGAGAGATAGCAGAGAAAGCACTTGATAGTTTTTTGTCCAAGGGGATCCTGACAGGGTGCTGTAGGAATTGCTGCACAGGCTGGATACGGCATTTTCTTTCAGCTGGCAAGTTGTGTTCCAGGGTGGGAGTATTAGTCTGCGTAGATATCTTCTCATGTGAGAGCTGGCACTCTACAGCTTTGGGCCTGGTCAAGTTGTACCTCAGTTTATACTTGCATCAATTTTCATTAGCATTGGAGCACCTGACTCTACAAAATGTGATTTTGTTGTGCACTTTAAGCCTCTACTATTGCAAGGCATTAATCAGAAAGATTTTCTGTGTTCTGAAGTTCCCTTGAAGCACTTTGCTGGACTGCTTTGCCTGGAGGTGTCTTGTAGTGGCATTTACTGTCCTTCTGTCTACAGCCACCAGAGCTTCACAGGCAAGAAGCAGCCCTGCAGGTAGGCAAGGAATAAAGAATATGAACTGCCTCTATGAGTTATAAATACTTTCTGGAAGAATGCACTTAGAGATGAATGATAAAAGGAAAGAAGTCTTAATTTCATGTAAAGAAAAGTCAGCCTCCAGTTAAAATTATGTCAAGAAAATAGATTCAGATACTTGTTACACATTGTAATGCTGAAATATTTTTTCAGATAACTGTGTGTAGTCATTGATAGAGGTGCAGTCACTCTCTACTGTCTCAGGGCACTAATATCCTTGAGATAAGTATTAATGGTGTACAAAACTCTCGTATTCCTTCTTCCTCTCTTCACCACTGCTTGAGAAGCTTCTTGGAAGGATGCTGCTCCTCAGGGAGATCTGACTTAGCTTTCTCCAAACAAGCCCTCTCCAATTTGTACCACGTATGCTCTCTTATGGGCTACAAAGCCAGGGAAATCAATAGGACGTGCATTTTGTCCCACACGTTGCTGCTGCTCCTCTTCTATGGCTCCCATATTGGCATGAAACAAATCTCCATCGCTTGAAGGGTCATCTTGTTTTTCAAGGCCTTGGAGGCCAAAGAGGTCCATATTCTGACATAAAGTCTGTATGCCTCCCAGAGCAGCTAGTGTAAAGTTGCCTTCATCTTCAGGTGGGCTGGAGAGCAACAGTGTGAAAATAAAAATTTATGCTTAACCCCTTGGAACTGTTTTTTTAAACCACTTCAACTGGTTCAAATATTTTAAATATCATATGACTCCCAAATTAATGCATTGTGCAATAGCTGATCCAGCATTATGGCACCTGTTCTGCTGTAGCCACTGTTGCTCTATCACATCACTTCACAGAATATTAGCCAGTCATAATAGAAAATAGCAACAGCTATGGGTTCCAGAAACCCAAAAGGTTAGTAAAACAGACAGTTCAAGGACATTACTAACTACCTATCTTCAATTTGAAATCGGAACTGCATCAGCTTCATTTATATTTGTTTAGTTGTCCTCTATTCCTTTAAATTCTAGTGTTGACATAATCACTGCAATCGAGAAGAACAACTTTTTTTTTTTCTTAAATGTATTTCAGATTTAAAAACAGTCACTTTGAGGTAATTTCTAAAGAGCATGAATAATTTTATTTAAAAAAATAAAAATAGAGTATTTATGAGACTTGAAACCTATCTAGCAAAAATGCATCATGCTTTTTGTAAACTGCTTGAAATTACCAACCGAGATAGAGTGTAAAGAGCAATAAAGTTTACAAATAGCAGCTTACAATGTATTTGCAAAAAGTTTTCGGAATAACAGATATGCTGAAGGACAGTGTCCAATGAAATAATTGTTCCAAATATTTTAGTAAAACAAGAGCTTTTTTTCATATGGAATTTTGTTTTTCTAAATACTTCAATGACTGAAGATAAGTGATATATTAAATTTTAATTCTGTTTTATTCCATTGTTTAGTTTCTTTCACTGAACTGATAAATTTTATTTACCAGACAAATGAACAGAACATTTTCATTTTCTTTAAAAAAAAAAAAAAAAAAATTTTTATTTTTTTTAAAAAAAAAAAAAAAAGAAAGAAAAAAAAAAAGAAAAGAAATGACAGAAAGTGAATTGTTTTTCTCTTAACCAAAACAGAATAACACAATAAAACTTTTGCTTTATACGCATAAACTTAATTACACATTGGAGGAAAATAAATTCCTCTTAAATTTTAGGATGAAACCGTGTCCCTCTCCGAATAACAAGGTTACAAAATTTTTAATGTCTGTGTCAGGAAATATGAAAACAAATAATGTTTTCTCTCATTCTCTGTATCTGCCTTTGTGTCAAATTCTGGCTCTTGGCAGCAGTCGCCATTTCCTTTCTTACGCAGATTATTTTCAGACAGACCATGAGCTTTGTGGGTGTAATGAATGGGTTTTAGTCTGCTTCATGGTTACGTTTCCCTGTCGTCTCATCACCTTTTGATCATCCATTTTGCTAGTGACACCTTGCTCTCTAACATGGAGCAGTATGTTTTCTGTACACTGTAAACTTTGTTTGAATGCTTTGTGTTAGAGCTGTAGAAATAAAATGAAAACATTTGTTGATGGAGCCTTATGGTCCAATTCATACCATTTGTGTGCTGCACCATAATGCAACAGCTAAATTTGGGAATCAATGGAATCTTCCTTTACTAGAGAAAGGTACTGTTTGAAACTGTATCATTTGTAGTTTATGTCCTGGTGGGTCCAATGTTCGTGGTGTGCAGAGCTGTTTCCTAAAGAAGGTTTGTACATGGTACTGAAGACACTGGATTTTGAGAGTACATCATAGGAAGACTAATGCTTGCCTGCAGATTGTTGGTTGCTGTCCCAGCTGTTGGTCTGTTTCTGTGGATGATTTCTCGAAGAATAATGAACAAGACAGAAACAGCTCTCTCTTTTGCTATTTATCTTACAGTTTTTTTGATAGAAAATACTGGACTACAGTTGCCCTTCATTAGTTCTGGTTTCATTAGTGCTTACTGGAAGTGTGTGACATTAGAACAGTTGTCCTTTTTTTTTCTTTTGGAAGGCATCTCTTGTTCAAGGCCAGGTTTGGTTGGGGCCCTGGGCAGCCTGATGTAGTGTCTGATCTAATGGTTGGCAACTCTGTCCACAGGCAGGGTTGTTGGAACTGGATGATCTTCGGGGTCCCTTCCAACCCAAGCCATTCTATGATTTGCTTCTGCCAATATGTCCCTGTTTATACACAGGTTGAATGAAGTCTTTCAAAATCAGTTTGTCTTAGGTTATGATATGAACTCATAGGGTTTGGAGTTTTTTTGAGGGGGGTGGCTGGGAGTGGCGAGTGATAAGTACCTGTATGTTGGCTGTGGACAAGACTGTCTTCATGCAGAAATATGCTTCTTTAGGGGACATACCTTTGGTATGGATTCTGAGCTTCTTTTGGAAAAGTACTGCTGCAGGACAAACAGATAAGAGCAAGTTAGGAATGAAACCTGGAGATAGGAGGTTTTGGCCCAGCTGCTCTGACCACCTACAGATTCCTCCGTGTTTTTTTGGATCTGCTTCTTACCTTTTTATAGTCAGAACAAGTTTCCTGTCTCTTTCCTCTCCTTCACTCTTTTGCAGTAAATGTGAATTGACCAGTGTCGCTTTGAGTAACTCCGACTCTTTAATGAGCCTGTCTCCTGTTACAAAACCTATGAGGAAGCAGTTTACACTTAGACTGAGTCTTGACTGCTCGTTTGATATGAAGATGTAATAGATAGTAAAGATCTTCAAAAGCTCATTAAGAAAGAGACTTGGTGAGTTTGAGCTCGATGCTGCTGTCATTACCAGCTTCCCTGCTGATGGCCAAACTGCGAGGAATGTGTGCCTCTGCTCAAATATTTCAAGTGTGCCTTTCATCTGGGGGTCTTGACATGCCTCACCAAGCGCCTTGGCCCAGTCCTTCCCCTTGCCAGCACTGAAGGGAAGCTGGCTTTGCTCACAGATTAGTTTTCTGCTCCAAGAACTTTGCAACCCAAGATGGGACCACCAGGAATCCTAAGTGGGAGTATCTTGTTCCTGTAGCACCTGCATCCTCAAGCACAAGTCAAGCTGGCTGGCCTGTGGCACCTCACTGGAGCGTCAGCTTCCTATGTGGCAGTTAGATCCCAGCTCTTCCTTAAAAGCAAAGAAGAGACTGCCTGGCCCCATAGTGACTTAGGTTTTGTGCGTCTGGCATGCCTGAACTTGGTTCATTAAGACAGGGGAACGCACAGAATGGCATTATTTCAGGCAAGAGTTAATAGAGCTTTTCCCCCTCATTCATTTATGTTCACCTGCCCAGTGCAGGAGATAAAGGTTAGTTCATTTGCCAGTGAAACTTTGCAGTGGATTGATACATAGCAATGTTTCTCTGCATCCAAGTTAAAACTACAGGAGTATGAAGAACACTTGCTGGAGCCCGGGCAGCATAACTTCAAGCTTTGTTTATTGCAGAATTTTAGTTCTCTTACCTGTGGAAAGTCATCTAAAATAGCTCAGAGCTAGAGGCTGCCCTAGACCTTGGTTAAAAATTGCCTACCGCCACCTCACTGTCAAATCAGTTCCACCTGTTATGACACACCCAAATAACATATATAATGTGGAGCTCTGCCATACAGAACCCGACTCCACCCAGGCTGACTCACATGGAGAGCCCTGACTGTTCTAGTGCAAATGCAGGGGAGCTGCAGCTGCTGAACGTGGTGACTGTAGTCAAAAACATTCTTATCAGGTTAGCCAAAACCTTCTAGAATATCTAGACCTGTTGAGAGGTCCAAGGATCCACAGCATTTCAAGAGGAGCCCTGTGTATTCCTGATTATCATACCAGTGTTGTTTCCTACAAGACATCCTCTTCTGCTGTGAGTCTTCAGGCCTAAATGTATGCTGTCTGAATGCCCTCATGACTTTGTTAAATGGAAACTTAAACATAAGTGCTGATGTTTCAAGATTAGAAATCAGAGATCTTTTGGGTCAAGAGCAGCTTTACCAGTCAGTATATGCTATGACCTGGGTCCCAGGTTGCACTCTACGACTGGTATTTTCACAGTAAACCTTTGGAGCCTCCATTTTCAGTATAAGGAGCTGTTTGTAGCAGTCTGGTAAAGGAAAATATGTGTAATACTTCAAATATATTTAAATATCTTTAAAAGTAGCTATGAGAGTTTAGATATACATTGTCCCAATGCATACCAGTGCTCTCCCCACAGTATCTTTTTTAGCAGCTTTTTTGTTTCATCTTACTGCTCTCATTGGTACTAATTGCCTTCCATTGGAACATAAGAACAAAAATAGTTAGGATCAAAACCCTCCCAAAACATACCAACCAGCATCCACAGCAGGCAGGTGCAGTTGGTCTTCCATACCTGATGCGCCTTCCAGTTCCCATGGTGTGGTTAAGGACGTGATGTTGCAGAGTACATTCAAGGAAGCCATCAGCAAGTGCTCTAAGAGTAATTTGTAAGAAAGAGGGTGACAGTCTTTAGTCCCAGTGCATTACAGTGAATCAACCCAGTATTTCTGTTCTCATTAAAACTAGTTAAAACATACGCACACACAAAAACAATAGTGCAAGGATTATTCTATACACGTATCAAAGTAACTTGAAGCAGAATTTTGCTGTTTTTGTCTGTTTTGCTGCAAAATGGTATCAAATTACAGAAATATGTAAATAATTTATATAAGTGTAATTACAATTTGCAAAGAGCAATCTGCTTTATACTTGAGCATGGCCTCAATGCTGCTTTTCCTGGAATAGCAACAGTAGCAAATCTGAAATATTTTTCCAGCCTCTGGTGGTAGAAGAGTAAGTGTGCTGGATTTTTCCTATTTTAGAAATGTCTGAAAACAGATGTACTTAATAAAACATGAAATAGTTGTTGGTAACTGGGGGGGAAAAAGTGCACTTTGCCTTAGGTAGGTGTATGGGGAAAGGCTTTGTGTGTTTTTTGTTTTTCTAAAATGTGAGATTTTCCAGGGTCTACATATCCTGGTAGGGTAACTTCTCTAACTCCCAACAGAATTTATATTCCCTGGTCTTTTATGTGCTGTTGAAACTGGCATTTTACCCTAAATGTTCATTTTACTCTCATCACGTTTTTTAGGTAATTCACTCTACGTTCTCGGATTTCACAAGGCTTGTGTCAAAGGGGTTGTATCAGGTCATACGTGTTCAAACCTAGGGCTGCATACTGTGAACATCATAAATTAATCTTTCTGAGCAAAAATAGAAGAGCAGAAATAGAAATGATGCCATAGTTATCTGCCATCTTTTAACATGTTGCTGATAATAATAGATCAATAACTTTAAAGCTGTGGACAGCCTTCCGGGAAAGCTCCAGCCCCGCTCTGGGGACCCAGTGCTGATAAGCCAGTACTGAGAAATGTGCCTAAGCCCACGTTTCAAATAATCCTGCCAGGAGCATTCTTTTCTTCACCCGTGTGACAGGGGTTGGCTCTCAGGCTCCCAAAGAGTGGACACACTGAATGGGCTATGCTGTGTAGTTGGAAGTGCTAACAAAGTTATCAGCTCCAAGCTGTATGAAGATTGCACTGCTTCAGAAGTATTTCTGTTCTGGGAAGGAAGCTGTCCTTGGAACCCTATTTTATTTCACTCTTTGATCTTTTTTTTTGTTTAATGAATTGGATTGTACCCTCCTCACTGTTCGCTTCATTAAGGTAATGCTCTGTGCAGACCCAGGCTACAGCCAAGTTTTAAAATAAATGCAGAAGCGAGGAGATGGGAGCGTTCCAGGGTGTCCCACTGAGCGGGCTGCCACAGAAGATGAAAGGGAGAAGGAGTCACGTCTGGAGACGATGTCGACATGGCTGAAAGCAGTCGTCTCGCCCGGGGACAGGCCGGCTGCAGGGTCTGTTGGTGGCACTGGTGCAGCATCCCGCGCTCTGAGGCAATGCAGCCCGAGGCAACAGCTGGCTGCCAGCAGCTGCAGATGCAAGGGGAGATTAAAATCACATGCTCCCAGATGTGGATCTAATCCCTCCACAACTCCCAGACTTTGAACAGAACAAAAGTTCAGGACATGTACGAGCGCTCCTTGGAGAGTGCAGCGGTTCCTGACCGGGACGTTGGGCTCCAGCCAGTGCCTCGTAAACAGGTGTTGGCCTCCCAAAAAAGCCCTCCGCGCGTGCCAGCAGTGGGTATCCTCGCTGGCATGCTTGTGGCAGGATTTAGTGGGTCAGGAGGAATGACCCATAGGTCAGCAATGAGGCGCGCTGCTGGGCTGGCATGCCTGAGGCTCCCTTGACATTTACCTTGCCTTATTTTTCCTGAGGACGAAGCAGGGATTTCAGGCTCCAAATCTGACAACCAAGCCTTTCCAATGTATCAGGTGGGGGATAAAAAAGAGGAGGAAGTAATGGGTGAGTCAACTGTGGGATTTTTTTTTTCTCCTTCCTAGCCCAAGGATTAAACCATAGCTTTGAATTTGGACAATACAGAAGTAAAGAAATGGGTAAGACTGTGCTAAAGGAGGATTCTGCTGCTAGGGGGCAATATATATTAAGCAAAAGCACGCTGAGGAGTTTTCTCTGTATCTGTTGAAGGTTTAAAAAAAAAACAAAAATCCCCGAGAAGAAAAATACCCAGTATTTTGCAACAGTAGTATTTCTTCTGCAGAAAAAGCATAGTGTAAACAAAATGTGCAACCTATATAGATGTGTGTGGGTATTTTTTTATTTAACAAATATTTTTTTGTGTGTGTGAGTGAGTGACTTTCTTAATGTCTCCTTCCGTCACATTAGGATCACTCTCAGTTTCAGAGACCATGCCTTTAAGAAATCTCCAAAGCATGTGCTAGCATTGCAGAAGCTGTTGTGAAGAACTGATGTTCTTGCTCCTTTAAAACAACTAGCTCAGGAAACCTATCCTGCACGATTCTTTAATTTTTTTTCCAAATTCAATCACTGTTTATATAAAGCAAAAAAGATAACAATCTGGACATTAGAAAGCCTTAAATCACACAGCCTTGTAACTGTCCTGCTTTTTCCTTGTTGAGGAAAAACTGGGCCGGCTAGCTTAAATGTCTTTATGACTTTTTTGTTCTAGCTGCTTTCTTAAACATACTCCCTAAAAAAAAAAAAAGAAAACAAGAGGAGATAAGGCAGCTTCAGCTGTGTTATGGGTTTCAGGCTGAGCAGTGAAATAGTTGTTCAGTTGTTTAAATATACTCAGTCTCATTTTAGAAGTAGAGCTGGATGTTTCTGTAAAACTATTGTGAAACTATTCTTTAGAACTATTCTGTAAAACTAAATTGTGAAAATGCAATTTTCCATTTATTTTAATGTTTTTTTTTTTTGTTTCCCAGAGAACGGTTATAAGAGATTATGACTATGATCTTAACAAGGTAGTTGATCAAGGCTGAGGCTGGCGGTGGAAAAAATGCACCTATTTGTAGAGCAAATTTTCAGTTCTTGTTCACTTGGTCACCAAAGTCCAGTGAAGAAGCGTTGTCTAAATGTGTACAGGTTGCAGCATAACATGCCAGCTTTCTGTGGGAGAAAATTTATTGTTAATTAGTGTTAAGAGGAGCTTGCCTGAGGATGTTTTACAGCTGCAACTGAAGGTTGCACAAAGAAGCAGATGTTTGCAAGTATTTTTCAGTAATTGAAGCTTGTTTCCGTATTGTGAGGGACATTTGGGGAGAATTAACTGGAGCAGAGGTACAAAACATGCGCAGCTCCTCAGCATTGTCTTTTCTGGTCTCGTTCACCAGCGTCTGTTCTCATGCTCTCATCTCCATGTTCCATATAACTTTATCTGCTTCAGCTGAATGAAGCATTGCTTGGGTTGGACTGGGAACAGCACAGAGCCCATCACGTCTGTTCTGTGCCAGCTGCGAAAAACACAGGGTTCACAGCAGCAAATATGGGAATTACCTGGCAGGGCCTGCGCTAACAAAGGGAGATGTTCTATACACGTGTGCCACTGCCCAAATACTTTCTTGAGCCTGGTTCAAAAGATGGGATTGAAACTAGTGTCAGATCTTATCAAAATGGCTTTTCTGCATTCTGCACCTGTACAGAACGTTTATGTATGGAGACGAGCAAGGAGTACTTGGAGGTATTTCATCATATAGCGCATATTTG
The DNA here is from genome assembly GCA_013396635.1 of Penelope pileata. Taxonomy (NCBI): domain Eukaryota; kingdom Metazoa; phylum Chordata; class Aves; order Galliformes; family Cracidae; genus Penelope; species Penelope pileata. The sequence continues at coordinate 686,992 of WBMW01000442.1, forward strand.
GCATGGTTTTCTGAGATTCATATCAAATATTAGAAAGTGACAAAGTAATGCATAGTGAAGTGTAGAAGAGCTGTTGGGTTGTTCTGAGTTTACAATGTTAGGAGCTTCTACTGTCTTTGAAATCCATGGTGCTTTGAACAGCGTCAGCTGTGGAAAGGGAGGGGAAATGGTGGCTGGGTGTATGGCCATGCTGAAACATGTCAAGCATTTCTTCAGGACTTTGCTGTAGTGTTTTCTGGTTAGTAAATAGAAAAGAGTGGGTTAGTCAGTGTTAGAAGGCAGCAAAGCCAGCAATTGTCACAATAATCCTCCTCTTTCAGCTCCCAACAGAGAGGTTAAGATGTGACTGTGACTGAATTAGGATGCTAACGTGCTTTGTGCTCTTCATATTGAGTCTACTATCTTGTCATAAATAATTAAGAACATGAATTTATTTTGAGATTGTTATTGTCCTCGTTTAATGTGATTAACTCAAAACACAGATTCAAGTTTTTAAAATGATGTGTCCTGTATCAAAAGATGTTCTGTTGCAGAATGCTTTCACCTCTGCTGAAACAGCATATGTGAACTAGTTATAATCCCTGTGTGTTTGTAATTAGCCAAGTGGCTTGGGTGGCTTTACGTAGTCTTAAATCCTGACATCATCTTCAAGAACAGAAATCAAACTTCTTGTAATAAAGATTGTATCAATGGAGTTCTCACACTTAGCATCTTTTCCCAGTAGTCACAATAAACCAAAATTTTATGATTCATTGCCTACCTTAAGCACTTGTTCTTTCAGATATTGCCAGGCTACTGATGTGTAAACAGAAATGTAAATATATGCTTGCGGATGGATGACTGCTTGGGCTTGCGCAATAGCACTGAATCACCAGAGCAGGTCTCCTTGCTCTGTTCTGCAGGCTGAACAAATACAGTGGAGAAGTGCAGCGGAGCCCAGGGAGTTCATCTGGACTCACTGTAGCTTGTGGTTTTCCGTTCCAAACATTTTTCATCCTAACTTTGATTTCTAAACTAGCACTTTTCAGTTCACGGACCCATTATAAGGTACAAAGAAAAGTCAGATTCATGAAGTCAGTAATTGACGCTTCTCTCTTAATGTTCTTGGCAATTTTCTTGGGTACCTAGGTTTTATTTTGTATGTGTGTGAGAGGAGGAGGAAGAGTTTTATAGCACTTAAGCTATTGTTTCTAGAAAATTGTTCTTCCAAATCCAAACACAGGGTAGTTACACGTAAGGAGTTCCAAAAGTAGCTATGTTATTATGTGAGTATTTTAAAGCTATGGAAAAGAAGTTTGAATACGTAGGAGCAGCTGATCACATATGTATAAATACTTGAGTGTTCCGGGAGTCTGTGTGTGTGCATGTATACACTGGGAAAAACAGAGCACAGATGTGGAGGAAATTGTTATCATCATGCTAGTTGCTCTCATTAGGCAGCTGATTTTTGGCTGCATTTCTATATTACCCTACTAAAAAGTTCTTTAGGTATTACAAATTGTTATCCAGGTAATTTGCTGAGTTTGAGCATCCTGTCCCAAGATCACAAGAGTGATCTGGGAGAAAACTATTTGAGAATTTTAAAGAAAAGCCAGGAGCAGCAGCACCAACATGCAGAGATGTGGGCGTCAGGCGCTGCGTGCACGTATACCTGCGGATAATTGCTGAAAGGCTTTATGCAAACGTGATGGTGTTAATTGGACAGGGGTGGGGAGGCTGTGGATGCCAGACATTAGATTTGAACATTGCAGTTCCTAGGAATGCCTTGACCTCCAATGGAAAACATGGAGCTTGTTCAAAATTGCCTGGGACAGCAGCTTCCTTAGTACTGAAATGAAGATCCACAAACTCGTGTGAATTGCTAATTCTGGAGAAGCGTGACTGATAGTTCCAGAGAAGCATAGCTTTCTTGCAAAGAACGCTTTTATTTATAGCTGATAAGTCCCAGAAACACTACATCTTTCTCCTGTGCTGCTGCAGACGTTGTTAATGAGGAACCTGGGCTGCAGAGTCACGCAGTCCCTTGGAGCCACCCCGCAGCATTACAGTCAGTCAGGTTGCTTCGGGCTGTGCGGTCAGGTTGTGCCCGTTTCCAGGGGTGGATGGAGATTTGCAACTTTGCTGGGCTTTTTGCCTATCTTGCAATTGCCCTCATTGTTAAGAATTAATATTTTTTTAATGTCCTGTCATAATTTGCCTTGTTGTAACTCCCCCGGACCATCTGGCTTTGCTGTCTTACCAATGCAACTCAGTATGCAGTTACCCTTACCACTCAAGGCCTGATGGCTCCCTTTGTACCTGCCTACCAGGACCCTTGGGTCCTTACCTGCAGAGACACTCTCTATTCAGTCTGTGACTGCTCTGCTTTTTGCGCGAGACTGCTCTGTTCAAGTGCAGACCTTGCATTTGACCTTGCTGAGCTTCATGAAGTTGCTCACGGCCCATTTCTCCAGCCTGCTGAGACCCCGCTGAGCGGCAGCCCTGCCCTGCAGCCTACCAGCCATTCTCTTCTATTCCATGCCATCTGCAAACTTGCTGGGGAATGCGATCCCCCTTGCCTCTCCTTGCCATGCCATCCCTGGAGCTCAGCCAAGCCCAGATGTAGCTGGGTGAAGAGGAGCAGCATTCCCTTAGGCTAAGGAATAGCTGGCTAAAACGTGGTGGCTTTCCTCACCTCATCCTAAAGTTAGCGGCAGCTCTAGTTAGGAGAGATTATTTTTTCTTAGGGGGAATTCTGTCCAAGGCCCAGGGGCACTGTGTGTAATGTGTACAGTTTCTTTTGATCCCTGTTCCAGAGAAGCTCTGGACAAGCTGCAGCAACAGATTGTTGCAGCCTGGCTGCTAGAATGTGCTCCTCTGCATGTTTTCCTTGTTTGTTTCTGGGGGGAAGTTAATTTAGTATCCTCTCAAGGCTAAATTCTAAAATTCTTGCTTTATCTTCACTCTTCAGACAAGCAAATCCTGCTCCCAAGTGATTTGGAAAAAGGCAAAGCACCGCAGGATTTTGCTTCAGTGTCAAAATGAATCAAATCTGAGGAAACTTTGCCTTCCATTGCATGCATAAATGTGCATATGCAAACGATGGTTTAGCTGATTGCTTAGTTTGTGGTGACATTTTTACGTGAACTCCTTTAGCCCATCTCTATAGTTAAATACTAAATAGGATCAGTAAGGGTGTCTGGCAGGGCAAGATTGAGTAAACCTGATATTCAAAAGCCCACATAAGTAGGGATGGTTCGGCACATCCTATGCAGTACATGTGTACTTCAGGGAAGCACGCTTCATTCTTCAGCATGAAAAAGTGAAGTTGCTTGTTGAAGGAGAACATGCTTACTGTAGAAGGGGGGAAGCACCATGCCCCCCATGTATTCACTAGCTAACTCTTGGGCTGCTTTTCTTTCCCCCACTTTTCTCCCTCTCTTCCCAAGAGATAAAATCATATGTATGTGAGGCGCAGAGGAGCCCACAGGTAACCAGGGCATGGGACAGCACCATGTCAGGGATGTCAGGGTGCACTCCTGAGAGGAGGAGGAAGCTGAGCTCAGGGCCATGGGCTCCCCAGCCGAGGGAAGGGGTGGGAGCCCCGCAGGGAGGCTCATTGGCAGCCGAGGGCAGGAACAGGATACGTCTCAGCTTGGGTGGCTCTGGGAGGAGCAAGCGTTGGGATTAAAGTGTCTTGATGAAAGTTGTTCCTTTTCCTTTCAGACACAGACAGTGAGTTTCATGGGGTGGATTTTCTGCCAGACGACCTCAGTGAGGTTCCAGACGAGACAGGAATGAGGGTGAACAAGAAATACTCCTGCCTACCTGCTGAGGAGAAGGGGATCCACATCATCAACATCCGAGCTATTGAGGATATAGGATATGACCAGCATGAAAGCACAGTGAGTAAAGGACTTGCTAAATGTGCATCAGCTGGCGTGCTGTGCTTTACTCCTTACCCAAATGTTTCCTTTCCTTGGAGGCTCTGCCAGTCTCTCCCTCCCCTTTCAGAGGTGCTGAGGAGGATTTCTGCCAGCCACAGCACATGCTAATTTGGTGGGGTTGGTGCTTGGGTGCGTGGGCTGGAGAAGGGAAGCAGGGGATCCTTTTTTTAACCTGTAGCCTAAAAAGCAGTTGGTTATTCTCAGAGTAATCTGTCAGTAAGGGCTATGACAACCTTTAAATCTATTTGCCCACACTGAGCAGAACACAAAAATGCCCAAACTTGCATGTAAAAGCTACTGCTAAACTAACAGTTTGTAGCACACAGCAGAGGTTTTTCCCATGGACAGGTTTCTAGTGTCAGTAATTGTGACTTGGTTAAACTCTTTATCAGCTGTTCTAGAGGAAGTTAGTAACATGAATAAGCAACAGGATTAGGAGCTGGCTGTGTCGTAAATGCATAGAAGTCTGTTTATTCAGGTGAAGGAATTGAGGTGGAGTGAGCTATGTGACAGATCTAGCTGGAGAAAGGCTATAAAAAGCAATGCTTAATTAGTTGTGCTCGTGCTTAATTAGGGTTGAGTGTGGTGGAATGATTCTGCCAGGACTGTTTTGAAACTAAGATGCCCCTCCTGTGTCCCCTCTGCAAGCAACGGGACGGGGGCTGTGCATGGTGTGTGAGATGCACCTTTCCAATGTGACAGTGCAGCAAGAAAGGATGTGGCCTCAGAATCTTGCAGCATCAAAGCACATCCTTAAAAGAAAGACTCTAACTATTTATTTCTTTAAATCAGGACAACAGGTTCCTTCAGAGTCCTTTGGCTCATCCCTTTCACAGTGAGGTAGAGATGTTCTTATCCTTAGTAAATGTGTTGAGGCTTTTGTGTGCACAGTGCAGCAGACTCTCCTACAGGTCCTCAGGAGGGTCAGCTTTTCAACAAGTTCAAAGAAACTGGAAGAAGCTCATTCAGGTTCTGCAGTGTGACCTGATCCCTTCCTGGTGGTGGCACAAAGCAGTGGGTGAAATTGGCATTTTCGGTGCCACTGTTCTCAGATTCCACCAGAAGCATGCTGCAGGGCAGGAGGTGGCCAGGGTGTGCTGAGCAATCCTGATCGTCCCCAGCAGCCAGGGACACCTGCACGCCCGCTGCTGTCACCCTCAGGGCCACCTCCAGTCCTCTCCTGAATTCATTCCTCTCCAGACAGACTGTCACCAGCTAGTCTCATAAGGCCAGGCCAGGGAGGGTGCAGAGCACTTGGGGTCTGAGTCTTTTCCCCGTTTTGTGTTCCCACATTTACCTGAACATCTACAGGTTCAGCCCAGTTTTTCGGAAATTGATGTGTGGTTAATAAATAGGATGAATAAATCTTTTAAAAAATTAATACCATTAGTTCTCTTGAAATAAATCTCAATGTTCCTGTATCTTGTTCACATCAACTATTTATTTCAAAGAGGCATTATATCCTAAAAACATAGTTTCTATTTCTTAATATCCTGTCGCTATAGAAATTTGCATGACCAGATTGCTGGCCACAAGACAGCTGTTTACATCCATGGCAAGCAGAAGGTGTGCACAGCCCAAACGGGTTTTGGCTAGTGTGACTTGCAGCCGAGAGCCAATTGCTGTCATTGGGAGCAGGGGTCCTTTCCCTGCCTGGAGGCTTAATGTTCTGCTGTGAAATTAGGAGCCAGAAAATGTCCCTGGTCCCTGTGCTTAGTGTTTTTTGTAAAAAACAAGTGAAAGTTTCTGGTGAATTTTCACTTCCTAAATGGCCCAGAGGAAGGGTTACGCATGAGAATTATGTGTTCTGCTATTGAAAGAAGAAATTGATAAATGCACTTTGGTATGTTTCTACAGTTATCTCGTGCAGTTTTCAGACAAATGTTTGAAAATGGAGCTGTGTTTTGAGACTTAGGTTTCTTGCATACCGCAGCACCGCAGAGGAAACCTATACAACATTAGTTCAAGGTGGGAATAAAGCCCTTGCTGCCCTGAGATTGCGAGGCAGCGTGGCGTTTTGTAAGTGGGGAGAAAAGCGATGAACTCGACAAGCAAGGAGCCCACTTCCCTGGCTGCAGTCCACGGCTGTTGGCCGTGCTCAGCGCCCAGCTGGCTCCCTTCAGTCTGTATCGGGGCTGATCTCTTTCTCAGATGATACAAACTTGCAGCAATAGATAGGAGAAGTGAGAAATGTTTGCACGTGATATTAATCTATCTGTCAGAACTAAAACACAGATGTCCTGAGTGGAAAAGGACAGATGATCTTAGTGGTAATTAACCCTCGGCAGAGACAACCAAATCTACCCGGTAGCTGACTTATGAAGTAGTGTGCTGGGAATTAGATTAAATCCCAGTCATTTTATGTATTTACTTCTGGCCAATGAAATCCCAGCTGGCTATCAGGAAAATTGCAGGTGTTAACTTGCAAAATTGTTTGCAGTGAGCAGCATGTGGGGGCTCCTCCTGTAGGCTTGCTGTGGGAGGTTGGGTCCTGGCATGCTCTGGGCACATGGTCTGCTTGGTGCCCATGTTGGCTGTGCACTAATTATTCCTCTCCTTCTCTCCACACCCCTGCTCCCTGCTTCCAGCTATTGAACTCCCTATCCAAAAATCCAGATGCTGACTGCAAGTATGGACTCTACTTCAGAGATGGCAAGAGGAAGGTGGATTACATCCTGGTGTATCACTACAAGAAGTCCTCAGCGGGGAGGACACTCACCAGGAGAGCCCAGCACAATGACGCGGGTGCCCGGGGCACCAGGCAGGAGCCACTGCCCGGGAAGGGTGTGCAGCTGGAGATGGGGGAGAGCGAGCACCCCGCAGACTGCCACGAGGATGACAAGAGGTTTCGCAGGGAGGAGTACGAGGGGAACCTGGTGGAGGCTGGCCTGGAACTGGAACATGATGAGGATGTAAGGAGCTGCTGCAGATGCATAATGATAAGGAGGATGGGTGGTGGGTGGGTCTGGGGTGATGCTGAGCTTCTCAGCCATCTCTCACCATGGCACATGCCATACTGCCATGTGGCTTGTTGGTGTGTTATCATAGCTAGAGGCGAGGCTTAGATGGCTGTAAACAGAAATCAGAGGTTGGTTCCACCAGTAATTCTGGCTCTGAGGAGGAGTATCTGATGCAGACAGTAAAATTTTCATTCCTTGGTGCAGCCTCTGGTGAATCACGTTTGTGCAGGGTGCTCTGATAAATGCTCTGGTTTGAGCACATGGCTCCAGGTTGCAGTTTTGCTCTCTCCATTCTCAGATGTGAACAGTACAGCCCTTCACCTGTACCCTGAGAACAGCATACTCTATTAAAAGACCACTAGACTGCATGAAAAAGTGATGTGTGTGAAGTACTGCCAATTTGTGATTAGTAGGAATAGCCGCAGCCATATTAATTTCAAAGAAAGCTATTACAATTAACTGATCCAACCAATATGCCTGAAATCCCTGTGAGAGGGTGTGAGCGTTCCTGTTGGTTTTATTTACAAAATATAACAGTTGACATTAAACATCTAGAGTTGTGATCAGTGCTAGATAAATAAACCTGCCACTCCTAATTCACAAATTACAGGTGGGGCTGCTGGTACAGTGTGACAAATCTTCCACTTCTCTGTGTCCAGGTGAAACTATGAATTGCTTTGTGTCAGGTGGTTCTGGTGAGATGGAAACCTGTGCCAAGTCCCAGATGCTGAAAGTCCTGAGTGGAATGGGAGGTCCCCACCCCTGACATGGAATAGGATTTCAAACAGTGCAGATGGCTCAGCGTTGAAGCCAGGGCACCATGAAGAGAGAGAGCACGTGCAAGATATCAGACCAGATCAGAAATATATAGAGATGAAAGGCACAGGGGTTTACATCAGCTTCCATATCCAGCACATTGGTGTAAGGGAAAACCTGCAGTCACTGGAGCTTGATGACCATGCCAGGGAGTTGTGTAGGAGGCCTTACTAACTGCGGAAAGAGCAAGAGTTTTGTTCATTCTTTTATTAATCACTGAAGTGCTCTTCAGGGAAGTAAATTCTAGGATGTGGATTTGGGGTAACAGCTGGGATCCACACATAATGCCAGTATCACCCTTGATGTCTTGGTGGTGGTGGTGTCCAGTTCTTCCTACCAGTTTTCCTAATCAAAACACTCACATCTGCAGCCTCTGCTGTCCCTACATGCTGCAGCTGTGACCCTATGGGTTCTCAGCAGCCCCTGTGAAGCAGCAAGGACCCTCTCAGCTCCGCTCATTACGACATGTTCAGGAAATCATGGCATTTGGCCATGTGCCTGTGAATCAAATTTAACTGGCTTAGCCTATATTTGTGTCCATAGCCATTAGCTTTTATTTCCCAAATAGTTTTTATCTTTTTATCTGTTTAAGCTAATGGTGATTGTTCTGGAAGACAATAGCCCTTCTGAGTCACGTTTTACATCAGCTCGGCGCGGAGAGGTGCCCAGTGATTGTCCTGTTGTTAGAAACTAGTCGGCTCAAACAAGTGAGCTTGATAGTGTTGGCTGTAATGGACTGTTCTTTAAACATGGATGAAACACAAGGGGAAATATATTTGATTTCCTCCCACCAGTAACCTTTTCTCTTGCCTTTTTTTTAAAGACTAAAATCCATGGGGTTGGATTTGTAAAAATACACGCACCATGGAATGTATTGTGTCGAGAGGCAGAGTTTCTTAAGCTTAAGATGCCCACAAAAAAGGTAAGTCTCAATTTTCCTTTTTTGTTTTCTTTTGGTGTTCTTTGGGTTTTTGTGTGTGTGTGTGTGTATGTTTTGTTCTCCCACTGTGGACAGCATTATTTAAACACATTCTCATCTTTGTGTACCTTACAAATAAATATACCCACAAGCATTTTTAAAATAGTGAACAAGTCTGCATAGCCTGGCAAGGAGGACAGTCTTCTCCTGGCACTTAACCAGAAAAGAAGTAGAGTCATGAACTTTCTTACATGGGACAGCAGAAAGAATAAGTGGAAGGAGGAATGGAAATCACAAATTCCTGGCTCCTGCCATTGTCTGTGCACAACGTGAATGATTTAATGCAGTGCTTCATCCTCCCGGTGTGTTTTAAAAGAGGCTGCCATTCATAATGAAATTTATTTGTACATTTCAGTGGTTTATTTCTCACCCAAAAGGCCGGACTGCTAAAAAATGAGTGTAATGCTTTGTGTGCAGTAGTCTCACTGGGTTTAGGTGGCTGCTTTATGTATATCATTAGTCATGCTTGCAGGAATTGGGACTACTCTGCCACAAAATAAATTACCTCTCAGAATATTTAAAATATCATTAAAGATATCATGGTGTATTTTCATCATGAGCTGAATTCTAAATCATCCATGATAGATAGCTACCTGCTCGGTGAGCGTAGCTTAGAGATGGATTAATATTTAAACATACTAAGTGCATGTCCCAGACTGCAGAGGGAAGGCTGTAATGGAGCAAGAGACAGTCTCAAAGCTCAGCATCATTTATTACAAAACTAAAACTACACATTTGGTTTGGATTTTATATCAATCCCCATTATTGCCTCACTTACCACCAGTTTTAGTCAGAAGCATGAAGATAAAAAGAGAATTGCAGTAGACTTAGTGGCTTTACTGTTATGGAAGCAAAATATCTTGAATAATCCTTGATTATATGGAAGAAGAGAAAATCCTGAAAGCTGTAGTATATTTACAGGAAAGCCCCTGGTGCTACAGGATGAGGAGATCGCTTCTGTTACTTTGCACGGGGCCTCTGTTTGCCTTATTTCCTTTGTTTCTTTGTCATGTTGCACCAAGGAAATTGTACCCCTGAGTGCATCTTCGTGAACCAGAAAATGATTAAGTTTTAATATTCTTCTGTTTGCCCCCTCAGATGTATCAGATCAATCAGACCCATGGTCTTCTGAAAAAGATCAACTCCGTAATTCAGAAGATAACGGAGCCCATCCAGCCCAAGGTGGCGGAGCACAAGCCGCAGACAGTGAAGCGCCTCTCCTACCCCTTCTCCAGGGAGAAACAGCACTTGTAAGTGACCCACGGTGCCAGCAAGCCCAGATTTCTCTGGTAGCATCTGAAAATGTGGAAAGAAAATGAACACCAATGCTGTGTTAGTGATTACTCTAAAAATACACTCCCATTTTGCAGTAAATTTACTTTTTTTTTTTGGTGCAGTCTCTGCGTTTCAGCTGCTGTTATATGGCATGTATTACACATCTTTACAAGCGTACGTAAACTTACAGACTGTCAAACACAGCTTGTTTGGCAAAACAAAAAAAAAAAAGTCTTACAATGGTCTTTTTGCACGTAAAATAAAACACTCAGTAAAATCTGTAAGCAGAGATGTGGATTGATAATGGCAAGGATAATTCCATTCATTTGGTATGGGCAGCTCGCGTGTGTGGCAAACCAGGTCTTGTCCTGTAAATGGTACAAAGCCAATGGTAGCTGTGCCTTCAGTTTTGGACCAGTAAGAGTAGCTGTAGATGTGGGTGGAGTAAAAAATCGTAAGGTTGGGCCCAGCCAGAGTTTCATCTGCCTGGGATTGCTTTGCTGCTGCTCTTTGTTGGCCAGCATCCCAGAGGCGAAGCTTTGAAGAACGTGTTTATGTGTGTGCCAGCTGGAACAAACACCAGTCCTAGGGCAGGATTTCTTCATTCTAGATATGTACATTTCGTTTTTTTTAATAAAGGGACGCAGAATGCTAATGGAGTTGTGTATTAGATTCACATGCCTGTTAATGGGGCCAGTCGATGTATGTGACGATGTATTCGTTGTCTTGCATGAACTGTATTTATATATGTGTTGCATGTAGGATGTTCCTACAGCAAAGGAGCCTGATGGCTTAGAGAAAGCCCGGAAGATTCTCCTTAGCTTGTGTTTGGAAGTGCCTCGCACTACTTGCAGTAGCGACAGTCTTCAGTGAGGACCATCTGGCTATTTGTTGAATTAGGGAAGCCACAGCACTCTTAAGGTTTGCAAGTACAGCCCAGATGTAAAGTTTATTAGGAGAAACCCAAGACCAGTAGCAGGCAGGAATTCAATTAAATGAGCATCAACAGCCTCTTTAGTGTGGAAGAAGCTATAAATACATAAACCCAGTGAAACATGTAACAGCTTCTTTAAAATGCAAGAGTTGGACTTTCTTTTTAACGAGGTTCCTGCAGGCTATTCTTTAATGTTGGCTATGAGAGAACCCCAGGAGAAAAGAAAATATTGAGGAGGTCAACAAGAGCAGGAAATTACTGTCTTTTTTTTTTTTTTTTTAAATCTAATGGGCTTCCTTCTAATCTTTTAACAGATTTGATTTGTCTGACAGAGATTCCTTCTTTGACAGCAAAACGCGAAGCACTATAGTAAGTACCTCATATAAATAATTTATGGAGGATAGTGCCTTGGTCCTGATGTTAATAGCCCCTTTGCCTGCTTTAGGACAAAGCCTATTGCAAGTTTGTCTGCCTGTAACAAAAGCCAGAGATCACCTGTGACCATTATTTATCCAATAAATTGTTCCCAGCTTTAGCTTGTACGAGGAATAGGGGTTGATGCTAACAGGTTGCTACCTTTTGGACAATGATTCGGATATTCTTTTTGGTTCACAGTGAATGTGGACATGGTTTTCTAGTAGGCATGTCACCAGGAGGGAATAGTCCCTAACTGTACATTGCTCTGTTGCAACTATACAGGCTTCAGCAGCTCCATTACAGAAATGAAGCCTCATACAGGAATAAGATGTTGCAAACTACATCTGAGCACTTTATTGTGACTCAGAACATGAAATAGAAAGGGGAGAAGATGTGCACTCCTCTATAGCCACTGAAAGGAATGTTAAAAGGAAATTCCGCACAGCATCCCAGGCTGTGCCAAGCAGCAGTTGCTGCAGCAATTCTGCAAAGCATGGTGTGGACTGCTTGCTCCCTCCCAGGGCTGCCAGTCAGCACGTCACATGCCCATGGGCATGCTTTTATCTTGTATTTAATGTTAGCCATTTGGATGCTAAGTGGTTTTGAAAAAAGCTTATATCATCTTATAGTTGGCCTTTATTGCTACAGGGATAAGAGACGTAAGATATCCAACTTCCCCTTCCTGCTTCAAAATCCAGGTGTGCAGCCCCCACCAGGCAGTGCCCTGTGCAGGGATGGGACCTAAGCACAGGCTGTCAGGGCTTGAGGAGCTTCACGGAGGCAAGCAGATGCAGCAGCAGAATTGCTGCAGCAACTGCTGCTTGGCACAGCCTGGGATGCTGTGCGGAATTTCCTTTTAACATTCCTTTCAGTGGCTATAGAGGAGTGCACATCTTCTCCCCTTTCTATTTCATGTTCTGAGTCACAATAAAGTGCTCAGATGCAGCAGCGCGTGGAAAGTAAAAGACAGTAATCAAATTGGTTTACTTGCAATGCAACATTCCATTTGAGATTGGGGAAACAATACATAGATTTTATTTGCAGACTTTCTCTTATATGCCTATATACAGAGTTAAAAAAATCCTTGTAGATTCTAATAAGAAACTGAAGGGAGCAGATGAAGAGTTAAAATGCGTGATGAGAGTACCTGAGAAAGGCAATGGGGCAAAATGGTCCTGTGGGACAAGGCGAGCAAGAGGGCCAGCCTTGGTGACCAACCCAGCAATGGGCTCAGCGAGGAGAGCTAACAGCAGAGGCTGGGAGGAGGAGGAGGGTGGGCTTCCCTAAAACCCCTAAGGAACACTGAGCATATAATAATAATGCTGATAGTATGTTGTTTCATTTGAAATCCCTTCAAATAACCTGGTGATAAAGAGTAGATTGAGCAGTGCCTGGCATCATCTTGTCCTGCATGCATTTCTCTTTTGTATTCTTGTTTCTTAAAAGTTCTTTCCTGCCTTTCACATATGTATTTTTAAACCACAGTGCAAATATTGACCCTCCCACCTACTGCAAAATGAACAGGAATCCAGTCACTCCCTGTGAGGCTTTAGTGAATAGAAAGAAAGCCAAAGACCTTTTACTTATTAAAAAAACCTCATGTTATGTAACTGGCCATCTCTCTGCGACAGCCCTTTAACCAGCTGGGGCAAAAGGACAGCGCCAGGCAGAAGGGCAGCCCCTCATGCCCCCAGTGACCCTGCTCACCCCTCCTGAGCTGCCTCTGCTCATGCTGAAAAACGCAGGCTGTCCTCCACTGCCATCCCGGCCTCGCGCCAGCGTGCAAAGGTTATTTGACAATAAATGAAAACAAATCGTAAAACAAATACGTCTGTTTTACCGCCACGATCATGCAGGCTCTGAAATGTTAAGGTCAAGCTGTTTCTTTACATTGTTTCTGATAGCTGCCGCACGAGTGTGAGCTCGCGGGGCCGGAGGCTGAGCAGTGAGGCCTGCAGGGCGCGGGCAGTGAGGGAGGGTGGTCTGACAGGAGGGAAACCATTTCTGTGACAGAGATGGCTAGATGTAGAGCTGTTCCCCTCAAACAAACAGCAGTCATGGTAACTGGGCAGTGAGCTAAGCCTTCTCTCTGGTACAGCTAACTGTGTAAGGAACTCTTGAAACTGCTGTCCTGAACACCACGACTTTATTAATGAATGGTGACTTCACGCGTGTCTTGGTTTTGCCAATACGTATATCTGAGCTGTGCACAGAAAGATTGTGCTTTTTGCTGGCAGTATCCCAAGTAACCCTTTCCTTTCTTTTGCTTTACTTCTGTAGGTTTATGAAATTCTGAAAAGAACAACATGTACCAAAGCAAAATATAGCATGGGTAAGGAACTTTATTTAGGTTTAAGATCGATATTGTTTTCAGGTATTGAAAATAATTGCAAGCTGTAACTGGCTGTGGAGTTTTGTTTTTTCCCCTGCTCTCTGATTTGATGTATGTGGATATAATTGTTTTATTTGGAAATTTCATTTGATTAATGTAGCTATTTGGAATTTTATCAAATGTGAACCTATAGATTCAACTCTAAATTAAATGCCAGGTGAGCATATAGGCCCTTCAGATGTTAGTTCTATCCTTTATGGCAGGGCTGGAAGGTGATCTAGAGCCATGGGTGACACGAGCTCTGCGATGGTTCAGTTTCTCACTCACAGCAGTGGATGAGAGCATTCCTGTGCACTTCCATTAACTGCTCTGAAATCTGTGAGCCACTCTGCTCCCTTCAAGCAATGACCTCAAATTTTTGGATGGCTTTGCAGTGACTTGAGTGAAATGGTGACTGCCCAAAGCACTGTTATGAGTGGAAGTGAGATCAACCCCGCTGGAGGCTGACCCTTCCCTCAACCCTCACAGCAGATGTAGGTACAGTTCTTGCTGCCACAGCCAGCGGTTTTAGGATTTCATCCCTAGGGCTGGTGCTCTAAGAACTGAATTCCTATTACAGGTAAACAGGAATTCAAATATTATGAGGCAGAAGAGGTACATAGCTGACTGGGAGACCAAAGGTAACAAACAGCTAATGGTAAACCAAATTATGTAAGGTGGAAGGCTGTTATCCAGTCTTCTTAACAGATGACAAAGATAAATATATTTGGATGAGAAAAATGCATGAACATGAGAGAAGATATTTGATAGTTGTTGGAATCTGTTCTAGCATTTATTTGTCTACAAGCAGCTAAGTAAAACACTGGGAACTTGAATTACAGGTAGTTCTGTTCAATATTGACCCATCAGCTGCTTAGAAATCCATCAAATAATAGAAGAACAATTATAGCAGAAGTGACTTCCATGCTTGGACTTTTCCATTGAAGTAACAACATACAATGTACAATTGTTGAGTCCTTATATACACTAAATTTACTTGGTGTTCAGCCAATATTAACAGAAGTCCTATTTCCCTGTAGCGTGAGAAATCTAAGTTAATCTGTGACTTTTAGGACCCTTTTTTGAGTCTGATGCCAGATGATTTTCATTGGAAATTACATATGTGCACTCTTGAAGGGAGAGGATCATATGGCTCAGTTTGAATTCTTGCCTTAGGGTTGGCTACTCACTTGACTTTTTTTTTTTAATTTTTTTTTGATCCAGAAATGGGAAACTGATCATAGATTAGTTGTGTAGGGCAGAGGCTAAAGGAAGGTAAAGTGTTAGGATTCCTGGATTGTTCTTCTTCAATAGACTGGCAAGGTCACAAAGTATACCCAATAAAAGTGTCATTAGGCCAGCACGTCCGAGGGTATAATCAGCATAACTCAATCAGGTTCTTTGTGTTACAGCGCTGGAATGCTGGGTTACAACCCAGCAAAGGTTGCAAATGGATTTGAGCAAACACAGATAATGCTGCAGCACTTTTGTCCAGCAGGAAAAGGGCAGCAGCACAGTGAACACTGCAGTCTTTGTTATTTATTTTGCAAATTTGTGAAAATGTGAACCTATCTTAACTGTTAAATGCTGATACGTGGAAGGGTGTTATGTAGCTCTTTGGTAGCACTGCCCTAGAAGAATAATTTATCTGTTCCCTATCTGTTTGTGCTAGAAGTGTGGAAACATTTGCAGACAATCCTTAGCACTGTATAATTTTAAATATGACTTTGAAATATAATGATACTGCAGGATACTGAGTGCTCCTGGAGCAGTTCCTCCAGCTGGTGCTCAGTAAAAGTATGAGTGAACCTGCAAATATTACTGAGCTTGAAAAAATCATATTTCAAGAGCAAAAATGTCTCCTGCACCTGCAGTGGTCGCTTCCTGGTTCACGCTCGCTGTCCCACACCGGTGGCAGCAATGAGTGGACGGGCAGCATGGAGCACGCTGTAGCACATCATTTTTCTCTTCCCTCCCCCCCTTTTTTTTTACATATTTTTTGAGTTCTTTTAAATTCTCCACAATGCCAGAGGTTTTTTAGTTAGCCTTGCACAAAGAGACTTGCTTGGCTTTGCACCGACTGACCTGAAGTAGCTCTGATTCCACACCTAGACCAGTTAGTCTGATCACCAGCCATATCTCCATGAATAACATGGCACACTCAGACGTGGGCACCCCTCCATCACTGGCAGTAGCCGTATGAATGGCAGCAGCGTGTGAGAGGCTGTGTTTGCACTGCAGCCCCCAAGGGCCCAGGTCTGGCCAGCTGACCTGTGGGAGGGAGCAGGACAGTCGTGCCCCTCAGCCCTCTGCTAGCACCTTCCCCCAGCCCGGCCTCGCTGCGCTCCAGCCCTGGTGAGGGAGCGGTACCGCACCCAAGAGGGCAGAACCTGTCTCTCGTGCCCCATACATTTTGTAGATGAAGCATTAACTGCTTTCAGGCTCATGCATGTGACTAATAAACGGATGTGTAAACAGGGAAAGGAGAGGGAAGAAAGAAGGAAACTGCCCTTTTAAATAAAAGACGAAAATGTGGTAAATATGGTAAGTATTACGCCAAGGTCTTTGCAAAGGCTTTCCCTACAATTTCTCTAATCAATCTAAAATCTAAATTCAAAACTCTGTGTGTATGGTGAGTGGATATGTGTGTTGCCTTATACCATCAATTCCAGCCATATTCTTCTTGTGATCGAGCCTTCTGCTACACACTTTCAAATCTGCAGGCTTGCCCTTAAATCAAACTGACTTTTCAGAAAATGTAATTTATTATAATGACTAATTTCGAGTCATTGGCTTCTAATTCTTGATTCTCAAATATATATGACTTCTTCTTGCTCTCTGCAGTTTTCCATTTCATAAAATGAGTCATGTTTAATAACCTATATGATTAAAAATGAAAGCATGTGAAAAGGAATGAGATGGCAGAAAAATCATTAGCTGACCAAATGACTGCTATTTTGAGGGAAACCTCCAAGAAGGATGATGAAGTGAGACTGTCTCAAAATTGTAAATAACTATTATGTCTTTATTTTTCAAGGGATCACCAGCCTGCTTGCCAATGGAGTTTACAGTGCTGCATATCCTTTGCATGATGTAAGTGATCTTGGAATATATTTTATGCATCCACTGTCTGACACCAAGCAGTCCTTAATATGTTATGTATCAATGGTGTAATCCCAAACATTGGTGCTCAGGAGCATGACTTTCTGCTTGCTTATGTGATGACTGCAGTAACTTCTGCAGGCTATTTCCATCACTGTGCTCACTTTTAATCAATCCCCCACCTCCAACCTACCCTTGATGATCCTAGGTGATGTCTTAACATGATATTAGAAGAGTTGTTTCCGTGGTTTAGCAAATGAAATGGTTCTGTTATTTTCTGCCATTCTGTTCCGAAGGTTTCTGGCATCATTACCAGCATAAGTGTGTATTCCTGGAGCACAAAGGGGCTCATGCCCTGATCTAAATCTCCCCAGCATTGCCCTAGCAGACAAAGAGATGTACATGACTGTGTGTATGATTCATTGCCACTTGAGAAAAAAACATAAACTAGAACTTGGCACAGCATAATTCATGAGATGCCAAAGTGTGTTAAACCATAGTGTTCACTGGGACAGAGAGAATTAGGGGGAGGCAGGGAATTTAGGTGGTGCTTATACCTGAGCTGGGGATCCTCATCCTGTCAAAGTGAGTGATGTCAAATCTAGACATGCGGGAAAGCATCCAATCGATGGCTACCAAGATGGTGAAGGGACTGGAGCACCTCTCCTGTGAGGGGAGGCTGGGAGAGCTGGGACTAGTCAGCCTGGAGAAGAGGAGGCTCAGGGGGATCTTATCACCATTTGTAAATACCTAAAGGGAGAGTGGAAGGAAAATGGAGCCAGGCTCTGCTCAGTGGTGCCCAGTGCCAGGACCAGAGACAATAGACACAAACAGGAGCACAGGAGGTTCCCTCTGACCATCAGTCAGCATTTCTGTGCTGTTCAGGTGCTGGAGCACTGGCACAAGTTGCCCGGAGAGGTTGTGGTGTCTCCTCCTTAGAGATCTTCAGAAGCTGCCTGGATGTGGGCCTGGGCACCCTACTCTGGGTACTGTTCTGTAGCAGGGGCTGGAGCAGATAGACCTAGAGGTTCCCTCCAACCCCAGCCATTCTGTGATTCCGTGGCCGTAGGTGTGCTGCAGCTGGGTGCTGGTGACACCTTCCCTCAGAGTTTCGTGGCATGGCTAGACCTGACAAACGTGCCTTCAGCCAGCCTTGCAAAAAAGCCTAGCAGATGTTAGGGGAACATCACAGAAATACTGCTTGTGATGCACTGGCTGCTGTGTAGCTGTCTGAAGAGGGCTGAGCTCGGTGCAGGCTGCCCTGTGGGGAATGTGCGAATGAAGTGTGCTGTCTTAGTTTTCTGCCCTGCTCGTTAAGTCTCCAGTGCTTTATCTCCGGGTAACGGCGATCACAACAGGCTCGTCATCTGCCCAGTGCTTATCGTGAACATCAGGCACTCATAAGCTACAGTGATATCACTTAAAAATCCAGAACAGTTAAATAAACTTCTCTGAGTGTACTGGTCTCACTTCTTTAGATAACTACTGATAGGCTCTGTTTTAAGTAATTTATTTATTGTCTTCGTTTACTCCTTTATCATATTTAAAAATAGCTCCATATTAAAACCTCAGATCTAATCAGCCCCGAGTGTTTGGAGACTCTGGGTACAAATCAGCTCTCTCAGCTGCTCTCTCCTCTGTCAAGTGGACTGAGGTGAACCCCAAACACCACGGAAATACTGCATCCTTTCCCTTGACATTTTTAGGCCACCTTTATCACTTATTCATTCCTTTTTCCTCAGTGACAGACACCATTACTCTTTCTTAATGTGCTCGATGACAGGAGACAAAGTGTGCTATGACAAATGAACTCCTAAAATACAGCATTATTTTACAGATTGCTTTTCTGGTTTTGATGCATTAAGTGAGCGGGATACGGGCACGATTCACTGAATTACACAATTTTTCTTTTTTTTACAGGGTGACTATGAAGGTGAAAACGTTGAACCCAATGACAGAAAAGTAAGTGGATGTAAGGGGGCTTAACAGATTTGCAAGAGTCTGAGCCTGAGGTCACCTGCTAGAATCTGGGCATTGCTGAGATTTCACACAAAATATCGTGAAAATGCCACGCAGCAGAAGAAGTACATGAATACTTTCTAACATTTCAGTTTGCCTTAATGTGGAGTACAGTATGGCTACGTATAAAATACCAGCTTGGTGATGATGCATTTCTTGCCACTTTAGTGACTATTGACAGCATTTAGACATAACTCTTAAAGTGAGGGTACTGTAACTTCAGGCCTGCACCAATAGCGTTCAAATGACTCACCAAGAGACACCTACTGTTAATTTCCACCACCCCCTATTGATTTGTTTTAAAAATACCATGTGCTTGTCATTTCATCATTGAGCAATATGCCTCAAACAAAAACAGGACGAAAGTCCACTTTTTGTAAAGCAGCTGGATTACTGTCTTTACTACTAACCTCACAAATGCACTTATTTCACAAGTTCACTGCCTGTTTTGAAATGTTTACCTTGGCTTTTGGCTTCCAGTTCCCTCAAATAATCTTTTGGTGTGCTTTGGCATGTCTCTTCTGGTTTCTTGAAGCTTCCTTTAATCTAATCTGGTGCTGGGCCAGGCTGTGCCTTTTTTACAACAAAATTAAATTTGGGACATAGAAATGAAGTAAATATTTAGGGCTAGCACACTGATCTTCTATAATCATGTCTTTGAAGCTGTGCTTTGAATATCAAGCTGATAAATGTCAGGATAAATGAAATAATTCATTTGTACTTTAACTGCAAATTTTGTTTGAAGTGCCGTACAAAAGTGAAAAATGATGCTGATGCAAAATCTTCTCCATTTAGTGTTTCCTGATAGGCTTGGCCAGATCAGGTTACTCGGGAATCATCTCATTTCCAGCACTAACTTATCTTATTAAAGGGAAGTAGAAAAAAAAAGAAAATCTCAGCTAACGCACATGAATGTTGAAGTGTCCAAATCATTGCATGTTTCCCAAGCACAGGCTGCAGACCTTAATCTTTTAGAAACATAGTTGAATGAAACCTGGAGCAGAATAAAAGTCACACTTGCAAGGATGTTGATGTTTGATAAAAGTCTGCCTATCGGGTTTCACTTTCTGCCCTTACGGATGTAAGGAAACTAATAAAGATGAATTATTTTCAGGAAAGAGGGGAAAATCCATAGACCACTTGTATTTTTGACATCACATTTCTGCAGAAGGAAAGTCGTATTTTTGAGTGATACAAAAGTATGGTAGAGCAGTTCAGCTTGGAATGTTTGACCAATGATTTGGCAGGAGAATTGCTAACTGCTCTAGAAACCCTGTTGGCTGTGTGGTGTGGTGCTAGAGGTAGGGCTGTGTGTGCGCAGGTGCTGGAGTGCCCGCTTGCCCGGCCCTGCTTTGCGGCGAGGAGCATGGCTGCATGCACCAAGCTTCTCCTGCCACAGTCATAGAGCCTATGGACTTGAGCGGTGGCATCATAGAATCATAGAATGGCCCGGGTTGGAAGGGACCCCAAGGATCATCAGGTTCCAACCCCCCTGCCACAGGCAGGGCCACGAACCTCCAGATCTGGTACTAGATCAGGTTACCCAGGACCCCATCCAACCTGATCTTGAACACGTCCTGCCTGGACTCCTCTCCTAAGGAGTGGTCTCAGAAATGACCATCAGAGCATCTCCTTGAAATATTAATAACTAGTCCAGAAATGTTGTGCTCCCTAGCTCTTGTAACTGTGTTAAACCACGGAGAGAAGCAGAGAATGGAGATGTGAATTCACGAACATGTGTAGCGAGGGTGGTCCCCTCGTCTCAGGAGATGACGATGATGATGGTACATGTGGCCAGTGAGAACAGTTCTTTTTGTCCGGTATTTATTGGACACACTGATTTCTTGTTCAATCTCTTCATTGAACTAAAATTCAGATCAGAGAAGCACTGTTTATATATTCTGCAAAGTAAAAGATAAGTTGAAGGTCTCAGAAGAACCTATTTTTATGAGGGATTCTATTTTATAATTCATTAATGGGGATCATTGTTCTTCTTGGCTTGTATTCTAACCAAAAGGATGAGTGGGAATCATCACATTCTTGTAGTTTAAAGCTGAACATCTCTTAAATGCAGCCTTCAAGGCACCTCTGCACAGATCCTCTTGATGGATGCTGAATGTTTGCATAGTGAAAACAAACCCACTTGTGCTTGTTTTCTCCGTCTTGTAACTCAAATAGTGTTCATCTTTGACATCTGTTCTGCTAGGTGCTTTCTACAGATCATAAAACCAGGACTGGTCTCCTTGTCTCTGCTGTAGTTATCCATCAATCCCTTTGCTGAAGAACCTTTTAATGTACTAGAATTCATCACTGCGTTATAGCATGCCAGATCATCAAATTTACTTTTAATACTTAATGCAGACTGTGTATATTGGCAGATCTGAGTTATGTGTTGAAACCACAAAGAGGTGAGATTGGATCACACCACAAATGCTGCAGAAGAGAAATCAGCCGTGTGTGCAGCACTTCAGCTTTCACCTTCCTTTCTCTTTTACAGCTCCTGTGCGAGGAGTGGGCGAGCTATGGAGTCTTCTATAAGTACCAGCCTATTGACCTGGTGAGGTGAGAGCTAGCCCTGAGGGCATGTTTCTGCTCTGCTGCCATGCCCACCAATGCCCTATGGTGCATAGGTCCTATGGTGTCACCCGCCATGGGTGGCAAGGCTGGTCCTATGGTGGCCGTAGGCTCCCAAGGACAGGCAGCTCTGTGTGTGCATTGCTGTACCCAGCAATAGTCCCACGTCTGCATCTCCAGCTAGCCTGGTCAAAGCCAGAGGAGATAGGCTGGGCAGGGGGGAGGTTTGTGTGGGGTTTAAGTGCTTTCAATGTATTTTGTTAGCTCTTGGTGAGAGTGGAGATTTTCTGGAGTGACTGTGTTACAGGAAATGAGGGGCTTTGGTAAGAGGAGTAGCTCTCAGAAAGTCCAAAGATACCAACTTACACAACAGAAACACAGGAAAAAAATGTCCAGTTGGACTGATGGGCTTTCATGGTGCCTGCTTCACTGGATTACCTCCAAGCATCATGAGAAAGAGAGTCCTCTGAGGGAAAAATGTTCCCACAGGTCATCGGATCTTACTTTCTCCATGCCTAGTCCAGCTGTGATTCATAATTTTAGCCATGTTATATTTTAAGAAATAGGAAACATTTTTCTCTCTCTCTCTTTTTTAAAATCTTTAATGTCTTTCAGAAAATACTTTGGAGAGAAGATTGGACTGTATTTTGCCTGGCTGGGAGTTTATACACAAATGCTTATTCCAGCTTCCATTGTAGGGATTATTGTTTTCCTATACGGCTGTGCAACCGTGGATGAGAACATACCAAGGTAAAAACAAATTAAAAAAAAAAAAAAACTCAAAAGATTTTTCTTCTGTTATTTGAGGCAATTAGAATCTCAAAATAAAATGTTACCTGTATAGATGGTTTGTTACTAATACCTGGGGAAAGCAGAGCTGAAAACTACGGCTCCCGTTTCTTGGGCTTGCCCCATGTGTGCACCATGCCATGGCATCCCCAGGTCTGCCTGCCAGCTGGCACTGGCCAGAGTGCTGTGCTTTCTGCCCGTGCTCTTCCTTGCGGTCTACATGCTCTGTTCTTTGGGACCTGTGCTTGAGGGGAGGGCGAGCTCCACGGAATGGGGGAGCCTATGGTCCCACTGGTTCCTGTTCCAGTAAGTGGTGGAGATCTTCCAAGGGCTGAGCATGAGCACCAGAACTGAAGCATGTCCTAAAATCATCAGCAGTTATTGTTAATACTACTTGTTGAGCTGCACTGATGCACTAAAATTATTTTTTGGCTGGTTGCTCAGGTGGGTTTTTTTTTTTCTTAATGAAGATCATTATGTGAAACTAACAAACTGCTGATGATGATAGGTTTTAGTGCTTGCCTTCTTAAAATGCTGAAGAGCATATTGTGTGACATAAAGATAAATCAAGAATATGCATGTCTAAACTAAGCAATTGCAGTCAGATTAACAAAATCGTGATGTCCCGCTATTTTTAAATTTTAGGAAGTTTTGTATTGTAATAATTATAAAGCCCTATGATTTTGTATTATTTGCCCTGCATGCATCATCAGCTGTAGATGATAATTACATAGTTTGTACAACAACCATAAGCAGTGATTGATGAAGCAGATTAATGGATATCAAAAAATAGATTTATTTTTGTTTGTTAAGATTGTTTTATACCACTTCCAATGGTGGAAAAAAGTCAAGGAGAGCAGTGCTATTGCTCTTTCACAGATGGAGTGCAGAGAAGTCAAACTTGTTGAACTCCCGTCTCGATACTTAACAATTCCCTTGTACTTTATCTATTGCTGTGGTTAGTATTTTAAAATAAGTATTAATTTTTTAAAAACTATAAAATTCTATAATAAAGATCACAAAGCCTTATGCCTCTCCTATTTCAGCCCCTACATTAGTGTAGGTTGTGGACAATGCTACTCACTGGGCCAAGAGAGAGAAGAAATACGAGAGCAGCATTTGGTGGTCCTCCAGATCAGAAACATGCTGTGCCGAGGAGAGTGGCTCATCAGAAAAGATTGTCAGAGCATGGAAGTTGAGCCACACCAGCCTCACCTTTCACATGTCTTATTGCTTCTTTGCAGTATGGAGATGTGTGACCAGAGAAACAATATCACCATGTGTCCCCTGTGTGACAGAACATGCAGTTACTGGAAGATGAGCTCTGCTTGTGCGACTGCTCGCGCAAGTCATCTGTTTGATAACCCTGCCACTGTCTTCTTCTCAGTCTTCATGGCTCTCTGGGGTAAGAAGATAAATGCCTTGATGTTAAGTTTTTAATTATTTAAGATACAACAGGAAGAAACAGAAGAGATAAAGCAGTATATTTATACTCAGTTAATTATATAAAGGACTTCTCTTTCTCCTCCCTTCACCCCCTGCCATGAAACTGTCACCCCCAAATTTATATTCTGGACCAAAAGCTAAAATTCAAGAAGTTGCTCGAGATGAATATCAAATGAAATTGTTAAGCATCTGTCATAAAACTGCAGCATGGTATGTCAAAATTTCATTAACGAGATTGTGTAGCTTGCCAAAAAAATCTATTTGCAGAGCCAGCTTCCACTTTAGAGCATTATGGAAGAAATGTATTGATGTACTTTGGGGATGAGGGGAGGGCTCCGCAGGGAAGTGTAATGGCCTTTAACGTCTCTGGACAAACCAAGATTGATTCCTGAGTGTGCTCTGAGATGCAATTAAGTTTATCAGCAAGCAGACATCATGCATGCAGACCATGAACCGGGAATTGTGTCACAATAGGTACTTTTTCTGATGCCAGCTGGCTCTGTATTTGAGCAAGTCACTTAACATTTCTCATCTGTGGAACTTGGTTAAAAGCATTGTGAAACTTTTTAGGGAGTAGCTACAGAGGGCTGTTTGAACCATGGTTGTTCCTGTGATGGGCCAAGGGGGCTATTTTAGATAAATGGGAACCGATGGATCCAAAACACATGGTTGTAACCGGAGTCCTGTACAGAGAGGCTGCAGAGAACAGGAACATGTGCTTCATTAACCCTGAGCTGTGAAATTCAACAGCCACAAGCTCCCAGTGTGGCTCCCAGCCACACTGCTCTCTCTGTGTGAGAGCAGTACAAGATGTTTGCCCCTCCTGGCAACCTTGTGAGCTAGCAAATAACCTGTCTTGGATGATTTTTACTCCTAAAAAACCAGCTCATTTTTATATCTGTTCTAGTGCGTAGGGAACCATTTTTAAATTAGTATTTATCTGAACTGATTCTGTGCAAGCCAATGTAATTCCATTTAGAGCAACATCTTCATCAATGTCTCCGTTTTAGATGCAATGAGATAAAAGCTGATGCTAAGAGCTCATTGCCAAGGAAAAGGACTGTCCTGCAGAGGGATTAAAGGGCAGCGGGCAGTCAGGAGTGCTGCAGGTCCAAAGGGAAAGCTGGAGACCTGGGGAGGTTGAACTCACAGCAAGGAGGAGTGGCTGCAATCTTCAAGATCATCTGGCCATGTAGTGTGTAGGGAGAAACGTGATACATCCCAAAGTTGGGTGCCATGTCAGAGGCTTTAAATAGACTGATGTTCTCATGTGGAGAGTCAAGTATCAGTTTCAGTCTCTTTCACTTACTGTTATTGTGATCTCCACACAGGCATTGGCGCATAATGCTCTGTTGTCCAAAGAATAAGGCTGTTTGTCTCCCTTCCCTTAGCAAGGAACTCTGGATCCCTCCATGCGTTTTTTACCTTCTGGGGTAAAGGCAGGCATATTGGTAGAAGCCAGTTGTTGTGCTCTGTACAAAATACGGCTTAATCTCTGAGATAGTTTTGGAGTGGGATGTGAAATTCCTCAAGTTCTTTTTGGGTCAACATAAAATTTACTTTGATGTAACATCATATAAATGTTGTTTCAGAAAGGTCATTTTGAATTTGAAATCAGAACTTTTTCCACAAGGTTATGAATTTGTGTTATTGCAAACTTCTCTTTTAAAGGATTTCTCAAAAGAACTTTTTTTTAATTGAAAGAGGAATTTATTTTTTAAGGACATAGTATTAAGAGAAATTGACTGTCTCTTAACGTAGGTATATGCATAGTCTCCAGTGCCATCTGTGAGCACCTCTGTCTGTAAGAAGCTTTATCAGGCTCCTGTACAGTTGAGGCAGATGGAATCTAACCTGCTCCAGGTTTGAGGGTATTCCTGTGAGCACCCGCCTGGCCAGGCTCTTTCCGTGGTGTTGTTACAACACTCTGGAGATCTCCGCTCACGTGAGAGTTACAGCAGCTGCAGCGCTGACCCATGCCTCTGCCACGGGTTAGACTTTACACGTGGGCCTTGGCCCGTGGCTGTTCTCCAAAAAAGCAGGGCTTCCTTGGCCAGTTTACCTGGTGCCGAGTGATACTGGCTTATTTCCAAAGGAGTAAATGTGAAGCTGTGGTCTTAAATGGCATTAAAAAACTCAGGGAATCCAGGTAAGATCATCTGGACAATAACCTCTGGGAAACATTGAGCTCCATCTATGCTGATGGGCCCAGATGAGGTAGGAAAACGCAGAGGTATGGATGGTGGAGAGGCCATGCTCAACTACTGCAGCGTACCTGGCGCACTCACCCACTGCTTTGAAATGAGCTGGCTGTGTTTCAGACGCAGTGTTTTCATTTTGCATCTCTGTAAGGCAGTGCCATGAAACAGTTCCTAGCAGCTGTACAAAACAACATGTCATTCATTTTCCATATTCCTCACTATGGGTGGAGACTGCAGGCTGCGGGACAGGAACTCCAGGAGCACGGGATGGGGAGGGATCTCCGGGACCCTGACACTCTCTAAAGAGACAGTTATGTGGCACAGGTTTACAGAAGTGTGTGGCTTGTGAGGAGGCTCAGCCATAAGCTTGGCAGGTGGGAGTAGTACTTGGAGTGTAAGTGAGTTCCATGAGCAGAGCTGGGTTCCAGTTATGAGGGTGTCCTTTCCTCTGTATCCGGCTCGCTTGCCTTCTCCCTGCCTCTGGTTTTGCTGAACATGAGGGCAAATGTTTCTGAGCACATCTGTTAATGCTCACTGTGGGAAGCTCCCCTGGGAACACTACTTCTGGTAGACTTGCCTCTTTCATAATCACTTATTTATCAAACAGTGCTGGTGTATTCCCAGCATCTAAATATGTCCTCTGAGAACTTGCTCAGTCTCAGAGCAAGACTGATATAGACCGGGATTTTTTGCTGTGACTCAAGAACTGTTTTAATGATGTTTCCTTTCCGGAAGTCTTCCCCATCAAAAACAAAATTTCAGAGTTTCTAATGGTTAAGAAAAAAACACCATTCCAGGCTTCTTCCTTAACACTCTGCTCACCTGCAGCTTTAACACTGGTATATTGAGTGTGATTATTAGAGCCAACAGTATTATTATGACCACTAGATGGATGGGATTATAATATACAAGTGCTTTATTTTGATTTCTTTGAGGGGATATCTATACCAACAGTGCAACGCTAGTTAAATCAGTCATATTATGTATAGGCAAAGCATAGATTTGTTTGGGTTTATGGATGGAATCGCGTACAGATAAAGACCAACAGTGTTATTAGTCACAGGCAAATATTTAAATAACTTTGGGCGTCTGACTTTCTTAGGCCTCTTAAAAACCATATGCATCATTCTGCATGAAGCCATGTGGGTATAGTAAATGCCCTTTGTTTTAGCTTACACAGACGGGAAAGCTGGCTGCTAGCACAGATTCCAGGTGCATACCCGAGGCTGGTATGACTTCTGGACTTTTGTAAAACATCCGAATAATCGTCAAACTGTTGTTTCAGCTGCTACCTTTATGGAACACTGGAAGAGAAAGCAGATGCGGCTCAACTACAGGTGGGACCTGACTGGGTTTGAAGAGGAGGAGGTTTGTCCCTTCCATTCTGACTCTTTGTCTTGCGCCGCGGTGTTACCAGTCCTTCCATGCCCCGAGGCACCAGACCTTGGCGTGTGGGATGCTTAAAGGACAGGAAAATCCCATACGTGAACTGTTTGAGGTTTTTATAGCAAGGCTGTGACTAGTATGTATTGTTGCCATAGAAACATAATTGTATAGCCACAAAATCACAGTTGGTTGTTGGTTTGTATTTTTTTTTGGGAACGTGCAGCCAGGTCACACCTAGCAGCATATGCATGGAATATATGGCTCACATGTTACTCCCTGGCTGTTGTCAGGGTGCTAACAACCACAGACCTTGTTCATCTTGCACTGCTGTAAGTCAGAAATCAGTGTGTCAAAGTTGATAAAGTTACAGCATTGTATTAAAAAAAAAAAAAAAAGGCACTGAAAATTCCTCTTAACTTTAATAATGCAAGACCAAGCTGTGACTTGGCAAATAGCTAAGAGGATGCTGTCAGACATGTACTTAGGGCACTGGGGCATTGGGAGAGAGACAAATGTTGAGGGGTACTTCTTTTGTATGCCAAAAGAAACCCCGAAACCCTAGTCAGGTTTATAACAAATGTGCTAAATAGTGTGAAAGGGGAAAAGGTGAAATCTGTATATTTAAGAAAAGGTATTAAAAATTAATTAATTTCTTGAAGGAAAGGAGATAAATTGCTCAGCTTAGAACTTGCCTTTACCCCCTTTTGTTTTTAATTTTGTCTCTTCTTGAAAAGCACCCACCTGCCCCTACCATAGCATGGTAACAGCCGTGCCAGTCTTGCCCTGGCCTTGGGCGCAAACGCGGGGTGCGGGTCCCCTGTGTCATCCCGCACACTGCAGCATCCCAGCCAGGGCGTGCAGCTGGCATGGGGCCACTGCCCTGCTTCCTGTGTGTCCAGATTTATTGCTGTTGTTGTTACTAAAAGGAGCATGACTGCACTTGTCGTATCACAAGCTGTCCTAAATAGATACACAACAAATATTGTTCCCCTGAAACAGAAGCCTCATCGGGTGCTGTGCAGCTGGGTGAGCCTTGGGCTGTTATTGCTCCTCTCACCCCCAGAACATTTCTGCTTGAATTATCTCCTCTTAATATATTTATCTCCTCCTTAATATATTTAGGAACGCTATGCAAGCAGCCTCTCTGTCATGCCCTTTGCCAGATCATACCTATTTGACTGGGAGAGAATATGGGGCTTTATTTCCTGGATACTATACTCCCCTTTTATTTTTGGCAACTTGCTGATAGCATGGATGAAAGTAGAAAGGATTAACTGTATCTTTCCGATGCCTATCTCCTTCATGTTGGAGTTCAGAGCTCTACACAGCTAAAACCTTGCGTGACCAAAAGCAGCAGCTGTTAATGAAGTATGTTTTTATTCTTTGTTTTGTATAGGTAACTCTAGATAATACAGTCATGAGGTTAGCAGAGAATTTGAGCCCCTCCTATTTCTGATTTTGGTGAAACTTAAGCTAGTATCATGCTAAAGAGCCAGGGTCTCAAGTGCTGCACTGTAATACAAAGTGTCTCATCTTCCAGTGTTTTTTAGGGACACCTATGTCATACAGTACCTACAGTAACGTGAATAGATACTGTGGAACATGAGTGGACCGATTATCTCTGTTAGTGTCTGCCATCCACTGCACCTGTGTTTGTTTCATGTAATTGTGAAAATATAAATCCAATATAATCTGCAACAGTTCAGTAATCGGATTTTTGTTTTTGTGTTGTTTTTTTTCCCTTTTTTTTTTTTTTTCTGGTTTCCTGAAGGAGGCAGTCAAGGTTTGGAACACTTTTTTAAATTGCTCCTGCCTTTTTTATTACATGTCCACTGATGAATGCCATCTTTTGATCTCCACCTCTTCTTTTCTGAGTATCAGATTTCCCTTACAACTCCCACTGATTGCTTTTCCTTTACACCTTCCCCCTCTCCACTTGCTCAGATATTTTTCAGATCTGTTCTGTTTTCCATCCAATGCATACCTGTGGATTCTGCATCTTTTGTGAATGCATAATTATTGTGAATTCTGAAGCCATGAATCTTTCTGAATCTTTTGGCTGTCTCTTACTTTTGAGCGTTTCCTACACCCTCTCCTGCAATGCACATGGGTAATTGTGTGGATTTTGTCAAAGACAGGATTAGGGGAAGACCCCAGGTGGCAATTTTCTGGGATCTCAGAACCATGTGTTTTGCATATTTACAGCAAATAAGAGTTTCCCTCATGAACTGAGAATCACTGAAGTTAATGCAAAATCTAATTTTCATCAAAATGGTCATTGAAATCCAAGTATAACGTCACACAGTTTGAACCTGTCTGCAGGATGTTCTGTATGCTCTTATGTATTGAATTTTAATGTACGTAGTGTTACAGGCAAATCACTCTACAGTTGCTGCTGTACAACTGTGAATGACAGAGTATTTAACATTTTGTTAAATGTATAATCAACTATTAATTGGCATAAATAATGTACTGAGTGAATTAGAATTCAATTAGAAAACTTGGAGATTATCAGGAAATTGACCTGCAAATGGTTCATACTTAGCTGATACGGAAAACAGGTGACTTTGTTTTTTATTCAATATGACTTATTTCACAGGATCATCCAAGAGCAGAATACGAAGCAAAAGTTTTAGAAAAATCACTGAGAAAAGAACACAAACATAAAGAGGTATGGAAAAAATACTAATTTGTTTCACTTATAAAAAAAAAAAAAAAGCTTGAAAAAGATGATTTATAGCAGGCACTGACCTACAACTAGGAGAAAAAGAATAGAAATAGGTAAAAATGATAATAAAAAAGCAGAGACACTGCACATTGTGTTTAAATTCCAGGTGTTTTCAGTCCTGACGTACATGTGGTACTTTGTGTATTCCCATACTCAAGATATGAATAAGTCTAGAATTGTCTTCAGTGGTGTAGTCAGATACAGAGGCGTGGTTTAAGAAAGTTCATTGGGTCTGATTGAAGGAGCTCTGCTGTTAGACTAACCAATAAAACTTGAGAAAAATGTAACAAAACATGCTACTCTGTGCTATTACAAGTAAAGTGTCTCAGGAGAGGTTCTCTGTCTTGTGAGCATCCATCCTCCTGCCAGCAGGCCAACCCACGGGGCTGAAATCTCTGGTGCTTTGCATACCGAGGTTTTGGCTATGTGGGGCAGACTCTGGTGTTGTGGCTGCCTCAGGGAAGTCCCTGGGACCCCTAACATCTGCTTTTGCCTTTTTTGCTGGGAGCATAGGTCAGGCAAGGCACTGGGCACTGCTTTAACATGGTTCTAGAAGATGAGTGTCCTGCTGCTGAGCTGGGATCTGACTTTATGCTTAGGTCTTGGGACTGTTTTGTAAATAAAAATATTTCTAGAGCATTAATTAAGAGCACTAACACCAGTTTTCTTGCCCAATTCCAGCTTCGATAATAACTTTCTGCCTTTTAAAAGCATAACTTCCATTATATTTCACCGGATAAGGTATTGCTCACTTGTGCTTTTAACTTGCTCTTAACACTGATGTCAGTAAGGTGCTGCCAGCCATCCTGGGGCATCTGCATCTCACAGCCAGTGCAGTTCCTCTGAACAGCTCAGTTAGTGCAGGGCCCCTTTTTCAGGATGCTACAAGGCTGATGCCTATGTGTTCTAGTTAACTGAGGGAATGCAGTGTGCGAGCTGTCCCATGCAATGTGGAATACCTAGCTTGCAGCACTGCTTTAAAATCCCTTGCAGGAGAAAAAGGACTTGGGTTGCTGCCCTCTTACATAAACAGCATTGGAATACAGACTATGTTGTGTTCTACTAAAAATCTGGAACTTGATGTGCCTTTTGGTATATTAGGAATTCAGATCCTAAGTGTGGAAGATTAGGATAATCAGACGGTTAATGGTAACCTCAAAATACCAGAGTCTGAAAGCTGAGCAATTAAGAGAGCAATTTTTTTAACCAGACTATTTATAACTTCTTGGGCTGCATTCAATATGGATGTTACTAATTTGGGAAACGTGAGAAAAGAAGTTTTTCTGAAAGACTTGGTAATTATCTTTCATTGGGATCTAGAGCGTCCAAGTTCAAATTCAACAGTTGCATGTCAACTCGTAAATCTTGTTAAAGGAAAGCTATATAAAGTCAGCCCAGAACTTGCTTATATTCTTTCAAAAGCAGTTTAATTAAAATATATATATACACTTTTGAAAGGAAAAACTCTTGGGACATCCTTTACACGTCGTAAAGGGACAAAAAGGGCACAGTCCTGAATTAAAAATGGGAAGTTCTTTGCAGGACAGTTTGACCCGTCCCAAGATTTAGGGCAAAAGTTTGTCTTTTGCTATTATTTTTTTTAACCTAAAGCTGCAACACAAAGCATTGAGAAAACTAACAGAGCCTTCAGTTGTGGCTAAACTGCAATGTATGTGGAGTTAGTAGAGACTGTATAGATTAATTTAGCAATGCTTTGTAATGCTATATTGCCCGATCCTTTTTTGTTTCCTTTGATTGCCATCAGAAGCATCGATATTTTCCAGAAGAGGCAGCAAACAAATGGAGACAAAGAGTTAAGACAGTCATGGCTGGGGTGAAATTGGTTCTTTTTATTCAAACTTATGAGGAAACTCAAATTATGAGTAATTATGGAAGACACAAATCAATTGGTTTTGGCTGTTGAACCTTTGTTTAATATTCATGTTCATTTCTGGGTTTCTTCCCCTTCCTCCCCTTGTTTCCTCAGCACTCTTTTAGCCACTGTTTCTGTGCATCCAGAATGGCACTGCATGGCTAACCTTAGGGGTACTGTGCTAGACTGAGGTTATGTTTTGCAGTGAAGCATGGGCCGCGTGTTGGAAGAGTTGCTTGCACTTCCTTGAGGCAACGTGCACGTAATAAAAATAGAATTTTGAGTAATATTTTTATGTTCATTACAATGTGTATGTTTCTGTTACGCTTCTTCGTTGTTTATTTTCTGGTGTTTAGAAACAATTCCTGGCATGAAAGTTCATGAAGGACTAGCTGAGTAATACCGCTCTACGTGAAACCTTAATTCCCAAATTCAGCGTGGTAGCGTCACTAGATGGTTGATGGGATTTAGGATAGCCTACAGGCTGCTGCTACACACGCGTATCTTAACTCCCATTGACCTGGTCCATCAGATACCGTGTGGACAGTCACGTAGTTGACTCTAATTCCTATTGAAGGAATTCGAGGTCAACCACATTGCAAAACAAGAACTTCCCTGTCAACTGTGCGTTCATCTTGAAGTTTTTTGGTAGAGTCTATATTTCAGTGGCACTAGCTGTGTAAATGCAAAGCTGCAACTACTGACTGGAAAGGGAGAAGGGAAGAAGAGGAAAAATTTTTCCAGGGAAAGGAAAATAAAATATTTAACAGTAGGAGAGATCTCACATTATGGTTTATGACAGGCTATTTGCATATTTCCTTCAAAAAGTATACAGAAAAATCTGTTTTATTTATACTCACAGTGCAGGCACTTGACCAATTTAACCTAGATACGGAGTAAACAATTTGCCTGTGTGGAATTGTAGCTGTAAACACTGTGTCTTTGCATCTGCTAACTGGGTGTGTATTTGTTAGCCTTTGTTTCCCCTCTGTGTTTTTGTCACATGCACAAAATTACATGCTCCATCTTTAGTAAATGTACCCTTTTTCCCCCAAATTTTAGACAGATAAAGAGAAGCTGACATGGAAGGATCGTTTTCCAGCCTATTTGACCAATTTTGTTGGCATTATCTTCATGGTAAGCATCACCTGGCAAAACCTAAAATTTACGTCACTGAGTGATCACATAGGACAGAAGTGATATGAATGCTAGTGAAACCGTGACAGATTTATCAGATTTATGTGGTTTTCAATGACTTTTTCCCAGCAAAAAATTAAAAAAAATAAAAAATAAAAAAAATCAAACTTTTTGTAGTTTTTGTAATATAAAAACTTTTAAAGAAATTGAAGTACTACTTTACCATCTCCTTTCACTAAAGAAATAAGCATGCCTGAACATGCTAAGGGAAAAATGAGCCTTAACACAGAATTTGGTGGGCTTGTGATATGGCCCAAAGATCCCATTTCTAAGGCCAGGGCTAAGTCTTGTGCAAAATGTTTCTGGTTAAATTTTTTATAAGGGACTGTGCTGCTCTCACTTGCAGGTGGGGCTGACATTTGCTATAGTGTTTGGAGTCATAATATACAGAATCTCCACTGCAGCAGCATTGGCAATCAGCTCAACCCCATCGGGCAGGTCCAGCGTCAGGGTCACTGTCACTGCCACCGCTGTCATTATCAATCTGGTTGTCATCATCATCCTGGATGAAGTGTACGGCTGCATAGCAAGGTGGCTAACTCAGATCGGTAGGTGCAAATCCTCGGGTGGTGTTTGCTGGAGCAATTATAAATGGGGATATTGAAAGGACTGGATTGCATGATTTAGCTTCAAACTAGTGAGCAAACCCAGGAAATTCAAAATGAGCGACTAGAGCTCTCACCGGTCACTTGGAAATATCAAAGCTCACATGGATTCAGCTTTAAAGTCTAGTTGCTAATCCAGTTATGTGTGTCAGGGATACAGCAGAAATTCCTGTGCCTACTCTTGACCTTGACTCTTCTATATCACACAGTTACTGCTTTCTTTTTCAGCCATTGTTTATTTGGCATAAGAGATGTCAAGTAATGAAAAATTGTAAATGCAAAGAGAAACACTGCGGGAAAAAAAAAATTCAAAAAGCATGACTAATGTAAAGTCCAGAAATCTTTTCGGTTAAGTTCTTGTCCGTTCTGCAAATGATTGTTGTGGAGGTCAGCCAGATGTGACAGACACAACTCCAGACACTGAAGTTGCTGCAATGCAGCTGAACAGTGGGATGCTCAGCAGATTTAACACTGACCTCCCTGAGGCTGTTTTGCTCTACCTTTCTTTGTTTAAAAGGTGGCTGAAAATGTTTTCCAAAGTTCATGTTTGTTAGATCTTGAAATGTTCCAGATAGGACAATTTCGTAACGTTTCTTATGCATGTCCCGTTGGTTCCAGAGGTGCCAAAAACTGACAAGAATTTTGAAGAGCGTCTGATTTTTAAGGCTTTTCTTCTGAAATTTGTCAACGCCTACACACCCATCTTCTATGTTGCTTTCTTCAAAGGCAGGTGGGTAATGTAAAAGGCTATTCAGAGTTTCAGGTTGTTGCTTGAGACAGCAACAACAGGGTTAAGACTATGGTTGGGTGATAAGGAAGATTCCTTGGAGTGGATGACAATAAAGACACTGTGGGGCACATTCTGGCTCGTGCAACAGCAATGAGGTTGGGTGCCCATGTGTAGTCAGAGTCAGGTTCTGGCTCTGGGGTGATTTCTGAGTGTCAGGGCAGTGCTCAGGTGTGCTGCTAGGGGTTGTAGGGTGACAGCCAGCATGCAGCTAGCCTGGTGAACTGGGCTGAGGTGGACAGCTGGTTCTCATCTTGGGTGGCTCACTGCTTCCCCTCATCTAACCTTACCTCACTAGTTTAGTCCCATACTTCCCTTTCCCATCCTTCTCATTTTATGTTTGTTGGGGTATGGTTTTTATACACCTTAGAGAATTTCTGCCAAGATGTACCTATGCTCTTGTAGGGCACGTCTAGCAGTTTTTTCTGAGCTGGTCACTCAGTCAACAGGACTTAATTTTTAAAACAAAAGCTAAGAAACTTTCAAGATAACTGATCTCCTTCCCTTGTTCAGAACTAATCATTAGGTGGTCCCACTCATTTTGCATAAATGACTTTAGGAATCAAATATGAGAAGTGTGAAATCTACATGAAGTTTTTAATTCTAACCATTGTGCCCTAGGTTTGTTGGACGTCCAGGGGACTACGTCTACATTTTCCATTCTTTCCGAATGGAAGAGGTAACTGCATTTTACCGTGCCTGTGATCATACCACATGTGAGCACCTTCTTCCCCTGTCGCAGGGGTGCAGCAGATGTCCTGATTTCCCTTTCCTCTGTCCACTGCAGTGTGCGCCAGGTGGCTGCCTGATGGAGCTGTGCATCCAGCTCAGTATCATCATGTTGGGCAAGCAGCTGATTCAGAACAATTTATTTGAGATTGGCATCCCGTAAGTAGCAACTTCTTTTTCCCCCCAGACGTGCTTTTTGCAATGGGTACAACACGCTGTGTATTCACAGCCCCTTCATATGAATGTGATTTGCAGCCTCCATCTGTCATATAGCAAATGCTGCATCCTTACTGCTCTGCAGCGGCACCGGCATCGCTGTAATTACATTCAGCAGAACACATGTCTAAAAAGAGTCAGGAAATCTATTGTCTTCCTACTGGCTATAGCAGTAGGTACAGTTCTGGAGATGATTCAACCATATCCATGTTTCAATACCCGTGCACACTGATACTTCCTTTTAGCATATTGTGGCTCTTGCACAGCTTATCTGGAAGTAGACCATTGTGTAGCTTATTGTGTCTGTTAGTGTAAAATACCTATTGCTCCTCATCCACCTGAAAAATGGGCATTGTGACCAGAGTGGCATGCTAACTGGATCACTTCCATTTTCCCCAGAAAAATGAAGAAATTTATAAGATACATGAAATTAAAGCGTCGGCGTTCCTTAGACCATGAAGAGCACATGAAAAAGAAGCAGCGTTATGAAGTGGACTATAACCTGGAGCCTTTCGCTGGACTCACTCCTGAATATATGGAAATGAGTGAGTGAGGTGGAAAGAAGGTGTTTTAAGCAGCATTATGCTGACTGAATGGGACGGAGAGCTGAGGTTTATGAACTGTAGGTTTGGAGGACAGTGGAAATGGTGCAGAAATTAAGTGTATAGTGTAGGGCTGTAGCACATTTCAGCCAGTCTTGGGCTACTTCAGGGGTAAACTGTGCTGTCTGGTGGTCATGATCCCTTACTTTAGCTCTATATTCTAGATACTTCCTTTGAGCTATGTGCCATGTCATTGTCAAGTTTTAAATGCAAATGATAAAGCAGCATAAACCTGAGATTGTGAGGCAGATTGTATCATCTGTTGCACTTCACATGGGGTAAAAATATTTAATTTAATTCAGATTTAACAGTTTCCACTGTGGATTCTCACGCCAAGTTTGTTCTGTTTTCTGAAATCTGGACATAATCTTCTCAGGTTGTACTTGGCAGATCACGTATATTGTTTGGCAAGTAACGTATGATCTTGAGTGATCAATACGGTTACCAGCTCTGTATTTACCGAGGATCTAAAATTACATTTCCTTTCCTCCTTACAATCTTGGAGAAGCTGAGAAGACTGTTCCACTTAATGCTGTTTTTGACAGTAGAGAGGTTCCTGAAGTATCAGTCTTAGACAAGCAACTTTCTTAAGTGTTTTCAGGAATGACTAGGCAAAAATAATGGAAAAGAATAATGAAATATGCTAATGCCAAAAATAGGCATGCCTAGCAAATATAGAGGTGAATTAGAATAACTTAGAGCAGCAGAAACAGATGGACAGTTAATATGGCAGACTGCAAGGTCATGCTACCAGCAGCTAAGAGTTAGAAAATATGCAGTTAGTGAGATCTATGGTTAAGGTATCAGAGGAGGAGAGAGATGGGGCTATCGCATAGCAGGATGAGGGTGACATCAGTGAGATGTCCTCACCAGACAAAAGCAAGCGTGGTCCCAGGACGTAGCAAGCAAGTCGTGTCCAGGACAGATGGGAATTGGTCCTGAGGCCCAGGTAAGGGGTGTGGTGCCAGGCCACTGTATGGGCTTTTGTCACCCACTTCAAAGGGTGGAACCTCACCTGGGGCAGGTGCAGACAGGCTGTGGAAATGGCTGGAGGAAGAGGGAGTTGGTTGGGAGAGCATGGAAAAGATCTTGGCTTCTTTGAGATGGGGAACAACAGTTCAAGGGAGATATACATCCCTCGCTATAAATACACAGAGGCTGAGCATTAGGAAGGGTGATGAATGCAAACTGAAGAACAAAGCTAGTACAAAAGCTAGCAAAAGAACAGGCACATATAATCACAGAGAGAGTGGGCTGGCATGCAGAAGCTTTCTGAACTTCAGAAGAGAAAGCTTCCAGTGGGCTTAGCAAGGGCTGAAACCTTGCCACGTGGAGCATGGCAATCATACGTGAGAGCTCGTGCTGCCGCAGGAGGCAGCAGGTGACAGAAGAGCTGCTGTCATCCCACGTTCCTCATTTCAAACCACTCCTACATTTGAGGCCTGCGTGGAGCAGGACTTGGTCCTGCTGCAGCACAGCGTCCCCTTGCCCCTGCCCTGCCAGAGGGACGCAGAGGCAGGGAGTGGCCCAGCCAGCATCACCACAGTGAAATTGTGCTAGGGGCTCCCGTCTTCCTGGTCACTTGGCCTTGCCAGACAAGTAGTGCCTGATGCAAAAAATGCAGTTTAGTCTCTCAGCAAGCGTTGTCTTGTAGAATCTGGGGGAACAGCACTGACATGATGATGTATGCGTTTGAGAAATACAGATTAAATCCATTGACATTCTTTTTTTTCCTCTCAGTTATTCAGTTTGGATTTGTGACTTTGTTTGTTGCATCCTTCCCACTGGCGCCTCTGTTTGCTTTGTTGAACAACATCATTGAAATCCGTTTAGATGCAAAAAAATTTGTTACAGAGCTGAGGAGACCGGTAGCAGTCAGAGCAAAGGACATAGGTGAGTGCGCATTGCTGCTGTTGCTCCCTGCTTGTTTATTCCTGGACTGATGGCAGGATGTTATTCTGCTGAGTTAGTCTCATTAACAGGAAGACATTTATAGGACAATTGAAAACATTAGACTGTGGCTTAACTGTGAACTGTCATAACTTGTCAAGACCTTACTTTCAAAATAGAAAGACCAACGCTTTAAATTCAGATGAATATTTTATTAGGTAAACAATATCGTTTTTCAAATCAAAGTGATCGATGTAGTAGTGAAATATCTCGCATGGCTCTGCACACCAACAGTTCTTCCTGGCAATGCAGTTTTCTTGCAGAAGCAAAAATTTCTGCATTTAGTAACTCTGGACTGGGCTGGAGAAATACACATGGGAACGAGAGGAGACTTGAATGTCTGTAGGTAAATGTGTCCCTCCATCCCTGCTGGAAGGGCTTTTATCCCAACTCATTTCTGAAGCTGAAAAGCTGCGGTGAACCTGGCTGTAACCCAGCTCTGTGGGCATACAGCAACAGCAGACCAGTCTTCCCCTTCCCTCAAAACCGCTAAAGAAATAGGTGCCTAAGCATAGCTTTGGAAGACAGAGTTGAGTTCACTTTGCTTATGGGTCTTTAAATCAGTCTCTTATAAATTGTTCTTTTCAATTTAAAATATAACCCTACTCTGGCGCAGTCCTAACTCTGTTAACTGAAAATGTAATTTATCTCATTTTAATGACTGGCACAGCATTCATGTTTGTCTCCCTCCTTAGGAATCTGGTACAATATCCTTCGCGGTATAGGAAAGCTTGCTGTCATAATAAACGTAAGTAAATTCTGCATGAATAAAGTTCTGCTTTCAGTAGGCTGCCTTTTCCATTCTGCTCCATTAGTTTTACTTCATCTTAAATCTCCCAAATTCAGGGAAAGTACATGATACAGAAATTTGCTAAAATATTAGAGAATCAGATCCAGTGTTTTTCTGCATATTGATGTAATGTGAACAGAAAATGGCCAAACTTCAGTATTCAGAACAATAGGAAGAGCTGACAATCTGAGTACAAGCTGGCCTCAAAATGCATTATTGCTGTCACTAAGATAGCACTGAAAATCAATGAAGATATTTTTGGCTTCTTCAACGCTGAATATCCCATCCACTGGAAAATTTTAGTCCACCTCAGTATCAGCATTTCTTGCATCATCTGTATTCTTCAGAAAAGTTGTATTCCCTCTCACTTTGTTTCCATTATATTCATTTCTAATATCCAAAAAAAATGTGTCCACTTTCATCACCCTTATCTGGGGAAGGATGATAAAAAATAGCTGAATGACAAGCTGAAAACGTGTTTGTAATGCATCAAAATAGCAGCCGTGCAGGGCTTACTGCCACATGTCCATGGGCTCTCTTCTCCCCATTATCTGGAGTGGAAATCCCTTTTAGCTTTGCCTACAGGTGGCTGTTCTTCTAAGGCCAAACCGTTCTGGTGGTTATTTGGGGTGCTGCCTTAATTTGTCTTCACCATTTCTCATCTTTTCCTTAAGAAATAATTTCTCTATTTTTCTCTTTCCTCCCTTGTAGTCTCTCTTCATTACTATTCAGTGTTATTTTCCTTCTTTGATCTATGTACTGTCCCTCTTCATCATAGAATAAGTAAAACATTTTGCACTCTGTTTGTTCCACATGTATACGAGACTTTTGCCAGTGAAAATGTTTCAATTTGCCATGTTGCATTTCAATGAGAATTTAGAGAGTTGACTCACTGTAAGTTGTTTGCAGAACAGAAAAGCAAGTCATGTAAATGCATCAGTTGGACTTTATAAAATGCACAAGGGTGAAGTTGTGATTGGGGCACAGGAAAACAGCAGTGTTCTGCTTTGACCTGATGCAGGTAGGCAGTAGCTCCATGCTCTGGAGAATTCAGGTCATTGCCACATAGAAATCTCAATTAACATGGAACTGCTCCCTGTCATGTCCTGCAGCTCAGACGTGCCAGCAGTAAATACGACCTTGTTACAATGGTTACTACTCCATTTGAGGGGCCTTTGGGTAGCAGTCTCCACCTTGACTATCTGACAGCCCCTGATTTGTGCAAACTGTGTGGGCAAGACATACTTGAATGTATTGTTGACTTAAACAGTGTGTGAATATTGCGCTCATTCTCTACTCTTATGGCTTAGGCATTTGTGATCTCATTCACATCCGACTTCATTCCACGCCTCGTGTACCTGTATATGTACAGTGAGAATGGCACCATGCATGGCTTCGTGAACCATACACTATCTTCTTTTAATGTCAGCGATTTTCAAGCAGGAACAGCTCCAAACGACCCCATGGATCTTGGCTACGAGGTTCAGATATGCAGGTACTCTCCTGAGCGATATCTAATTTTAAGCATTTTCCCAGCTGACTAATAACATGATGAACTCTTGTGTTCCTGGGTTAGACCTTGGTCACTTGTATTTTCATCACTTTCTGAGCACCTTGGTAGACTTTTAGATCAGGTAGAGCTGTTGCCTTGAAAGCCTTGCCTTACAGATTAAGCAACCACAAAACCTGAATATGAAGTACTGCATATTTGGGCAACAGAGAATAGCAGCATCAAAATCAGTGTTTGTCAGTGCAAATATTTTTATGATGATGTATTCGCTTTTTCAGGAAAGGAGATAAATAATGATAAAGAGCGTAATGATAATTTAAGGGAACAAAATGGCACTAGTCTGATGTCATGGTGTTGTGTCACAGGGTACTGATACAACTGTGACTTCACAGTACTCCTCTCGTCTTCTCCAGTTTGTGTAGCAATTCCTGATGACAGTAACAGCAGCCTGACCTGCACTGGAACTTTAGACTCACCTTAAGTGTGATTGTACAGGAAATTTGCATGCCTGTAACAATTTCTACATGTTATTTTCATTGCTGAAGGCAAATTATTGTTTGCATATTTCAGTTTATCAAGCAATCTGGTGCTGAGATGCATACTTTGCCTAGGCTTCCTTAGATATGCATCATCATCATCTTCAAAACAAATGTTTTCAAGCTTCTAAGTGGGGACCAAAGCCAAATGTAACAGTGGAAGTGCCTGGAAAAGCAAAACTGAAAGACTAAATAGTAGGGGAAAATAGTGGCAAGAAGGGGAAGAGAACATGGGAGCAAGACACATACCAGGAGAGGGGGGAAAAAAATTGATTTCAGTGTACATGCACTAAAAAATCACACAAACTGACCAGGAAACAATACACCTTTATAATTTTATTATTTTTTTAATCTATATCCTTTGCAAATTGACATAGTGCAAGTCAAGCTGCTGAAACAACTGTTAACCAGAAATTCACTCAGAGATGAAAGACAGAACCAATCAAAATTGCATACATATTTGCTTGCTTTTAATTTGTCCTGATTTCCTTCTGGGGATCCTTGGACAGAGGATAAATTAGGCTCGTAAACCTGTTTTTAGCACAAAACTTACAGAAGGGGAGTGTTAGTGTGTACTATTGTCACGTTCCAATGTAAAAATGGCAGTTTTATCTGCTTTCTAGTCCCACCCTCTGTCTTCCCCCATTCCAGGCATTTTAAAATCATTTGAAAATATGGAGTCCTAATTCTTTCTAAATATTAACAGGATGCTGTGGTTTAAATTAAATTTATTTTTCTTGGTCCCATTCCTAACAGGCTATTGTTGATTAGCTCATAGATTTTTTTTTGTAAGCCATAGCTAAGGCACTCATGTTCTCTCTCTTTTTTGGCAGTGATCTTTTGCCAGTCACGAACAAGCAGAACTCCATGTAGCGCAGTGCACATTAGGGACCTGAGATCAGTACTTTCATCTTGAAAATTAGTCTGAAAATTATGTTTGCTGATTTATTTTCATTTAAAGC
Source organism: Penelope pileata (assembly GCA_013396635.1). NCBI lineage: Eukaryota > Metazoa > Chordata > Aves > Galliformes > Cracidae > Penelope > Penelope pileata. The sequence continues at coordinate 728,672 of WBMW01000442.1, forward strand.
TTGTTTAAAAAAAAAACAAAACCGAAACCAATCTGAGTTGTCGTTTGCTGGTTACTACTCAGAGGGTATTAAGATTGCAGACTTCTACTTATTTTGAATAAAACTTGAAGGAGGTTCAGCTGTGTCTTGTTTGTGAAAGGTTAATACAGGGCCATGCTGTAATAGTGAACTTGCTTTTAGACAGTTTGATCCACTGCTCAGCCATTCAGTGTTAACTCCTTGCTGTGAATGACATCACTGATCTACTGGGTCTTGTTTTGCAGGTACAAAGATTATCGAGAACCCCCCTGGTCTGAAAATAAGTACGACATTTCAAAGGATTTCTGGGCTGTCCTAGCAGCAAGATTAGCATTCGTGATAGTTTTCCAGGTATGTTATGACTGCAGGCACTTTTCATATTAGAAAGACAGAGTCATCACATTTCTTCAGCCAAATACAGCAAGCCACCTTTGGAAATAGTTATTAGGCCAAAAAAAGTATCTTCTTTCACAGCTGTTTCTTGCAAAATCAAAGGAATTTGCTCATCCTTGCTCGCCTTTCTGCCTCCCATACAGTCCCAGATGTATTCCCAGTGGATTACTTCATCCTCAGTGATTCTCTGATTTGGTTTGATGCAGGAGCAACTTAATGACCATAGTGAACAGGAAAGCACAAGGCTGCTGCTAATTAGGTCCCTCCAGTAGGACATAAACAAATACAGTGGAGAAGCATACATTTCCTCCAAAATGATTTTTAGATCTAGCCAAGAAATGAAATTTTCAAAATTTCCCAATTGTATTTTATCTCTTATCTGAACAAGACAGCAAAATCTTGTAATTTTTCATTGAATTACATTGTTCAAACACTACACTTCGGCTGGTTATTGTGATACAAGTATTTTAAGTCTACTTTATCTAAAAAACTTGTTTCAAAAATTTTATTCCTTTTTTTTTTTTTTTGAAGTACCTATCTTTTTGTGAATGGCTTCCCTTTCACAGAATCAAGACTTTAAATCAAAAACATTTCATTGGAATGTTCTTTGTCAGCTTTCATCATTTTACCTCTTGCTTATTTGCTTCTGCCTTGCTGATGTAAAACTCTTATCAGGTCTTATCTTTCCTTTTGATTTGTAAATGGCTATGACGATATTTGTAGATAAATCATAAAGATCTATGCCTGTCATTTTTCTCTATTTCTTACATGAACAGGAAGCTGAGGTAAATTTGGCTCAGTATCACATTTGTGGCATGCAGTTGAGCCCAATTCAAATATTGTCCTTTCTTCATTCTTCCTTCTCAGCGACACTGAAAATTGCTCCTTTCCCTTCAGTCATCCTCTCATTTGACCTTGCTGACATTTTCTCATAATTTCATTTTCAGAATTTGGTCATGTTTATGAGTGACTTTGTTGACTGGATTATCCCAGACATTCCCAAGGACATTAGTCAGCAGATTCATAAAGAGAAGGTTCTCATGGTAGAGGTCTTCATGAGAGAAGAGCAAGGGAAGCTGCAAATGCTGGAAACCTGGAAAGACAAGGACAAGAAAAAAGGTGAAAACTGTAACAATCACAGCCCCAGACTCTCCAGGAGCCATAGTGGGAGCTTGTCCTCCTGCCACTCGTATCCTGTTGACGTATAGAGAGAGGATGCAGTTGAGTATGTCGGGGCATTCCACTGGTACATAAGCCATCACGTGAAGGGCAGAACTTGACTAATGGCCAACCTGGTGCATGTTGAAGGATGTGCTGCCTTTTTGCTCCCATCTTTGTGAGAAATGCTCTTCTTACAAATATGGAGGACCACATTCAATTTCTGATAATGTTTATTTTTTTCTTTTGCACAAGCAGTAAAGCAGGGAATTTTTATATTTCATCATTAAATAACACTATTGACATGGGTGTGTGTTAACAAAGACGTACTTGGTACATCTTGATAGAGGTATTCTCTGAGAATTTGACCTTAGGCTATTAGTTAAATAATTAAAGATAAATTTTAAGTAATAATAATACTACTAATTTAAAATATTTTTGGAGCCCCAGGCTTGCAGCTCCATCAGGAAACTTTATAAAGCATATGCAAAATCAGCTTTAGAGCATGCCCTAGTATTCCTTTTGGCAGGAGAGGAACCATATAAAGTTTACCAGACTTATTTGCTTTCAAAGATACGGTTTAGCTCTGCTGGCAGACATCTGTGTTCGAACTTGCAGGTCTGAAACAAAGCTCCCACTGAGTTTTAGGGTCAAATACATGCCTGGGGCACACGTGGCTGTCTGCTGCATACCTGAGAACTCCACTGGGCATTGCTCTCTTCGTAAGCATCAGGAAAGCGCATCTGGAAAAGTCCTCCTTACCAATGCACGACTGATGTGGTGGGAAGCTACCTCGGTGCCCCAGGCTGCATCGCCCCCACAGGCTCCTCACCCATAGCAAGGCAGCAGCAGCACAATTTTGGAGATTTTCCCAGCAGGCTGATTATCATGGAGCATTTTGGTAAATGCCCTGAATTAATGAGCACATGTAGAGCTACAGGGAGTCACGCTGCCCTGCCTAGTACAAGGACACCATTCTTGCCAAGGGTTAGTCCCTTTTTCCCTTTGTTTTAGCACATCCCTTTCTTAGCCGGGTTTTTCTCTGTAGCCCTCTGTCCTTTGCAGGAGAAGGGAGCCAGTTGCTCCGTAGACCTTGTACTGCTGCATGGCATTTCCCAGAGGCTATGCCAGAGGAGTAAATCCGAAACATGTACCACTCAGTGTCTTCAAAGGAAGTTTTGCCTGCACTGGGGCTACAGGACCAGACCTTCAGTTAGTTACAGGACTTTTCTTTTGTCTTAAAATACCCCATCTTTTATACAAGGAGCTTCCTTGAAGTATGTCTAAAATCCTTCCTTGTGAAGCCTATCTAAATCCCACTGGCTCAACTCTTTTTAAGTATAGCACATTTTAGTTTTGCTTTGTCAAATGATGAACTGCACTTCCAAATAATACTGGTGCAATTATCCTAATTTCTTTTATCGCTTTGTCTCGTCCATGGCACTTGCATTATGAATATAAAACTGAAGAATAAAATAAAAAGTAAAGATTTCTTTAAAGTCTAACTACTGTATGGTTTGTTACAAAACCAAACGTCAAGACTGTTTTCAGTTAGTTGTTTCTTTATCCTTTTCTTTTTTCTTCGCCAAACTAATTTAAAGATTAATGCTAAAACTTTAAAAAAAAAAAAAAAGCCATATCTAGCTTTTGATATATTTATTTGTTTTAAAGTATGTCATAAACTTGATATTTTTCTGTAGTCTGTCCAAAGAAGGTACCAGAAAAGATATTATGTGGAAGAGAGAAAATGGTATTAACCAAATATTCTTGAAGCTTATTTAAAATATTGATCCAACCAAAGATTTTTATTAATAAAGGGCTTATATTTTGTTAACTCTTGTTTCTGTTGTATTTTGACTTGCAGGAATGTCACTATTTTTTAAATTTGTAAGTTATGCTATCTTACTACTGTAGGGCCAAATCCTGCCTGATTTATCCACACAATAAGCATTATGCCTGGCAGTAGGTATTTACAAGATCAGGCCCATGGACTGCAATAGAACCATGAGTGCAAACAAATTAAGCAGAATTTTGTCTATATCCTATGAAAGAGTTTTTTCTCTCATTCCGTGGCAGCCCAAAAGATCTAGAAGAAAGCTAAATACGAACTACCTATTCTGAGGAGACATCTTAGGGAACTTCTTCTACGGGAATTTCATCTGTAAATACTTATCCAAAAGCGTTCCCAGCTTAATACTGACATTCCTGTAAATGGTAGAACTATATCCTGAACACGTACTTATCAGAACCTTTCGTTATTTGCTGAAATCATGAAATAGTAACAGTGGCTTATATTTTCTTTTGTACAGTAAATGGTTTGAAATGGAATTTTGTATATAAAATCTGTATTACTACTTAGATAACTATAAAACTCTTTCATGGAATCATTTTTTAAGAAAAGTAAATATATACTGAACCTGTTTTAGTTCTTTATTTTTTTTTTCTTTGAGCATTTATTTGAAATAAACTTAAACATGCCAGAGTTTCTTCTGTGGGGTGGGTTCTCTTCCCAATCCTCCTTGTGCTCTGAGTGCAACTACAAGTACTGTAAGATTGGAGACATCCAGGAACTTGTGATGGTTTGCCTAAAACTGGAGCTATGACACTCTTTGCAGTGCTCCTTGTGTACTCAGACCACAGAGACCAGAAGCAAGAGATTTTTCTGCAGGTAATGACTGCTTTGTTTATAGACATCTTCCTGACAACTTAAATTGCAAATCTTGTGTTCTAGCAGCTTTCATTTTTTGGGTCAGAGTGAAACCAATCAAATCCCACTTTAAGATTTAATGCATCCCACCTTAGATGTTTCCGTCTCCACGAGCACAAAGGAAGACTGGCTTCTAGCATAGACATGGATGGTGCATATACTGTGTCTTAAGAGATGAATCTCATCCTGGGAGCTTTAATTTTCTTTCGATGTCAGTCTTAGGCATTTAGCAGAAAGTAACGTGTAAGAGTTTTCACCAAGAGATTTGAAATGGGCCCAATATAAGAGTACTACTTGGTTTGTTCATTTAAATTGAAAAGTTTTTTTCATTATTAGAAGAAACTATAAATGGTAAGCTAAAGGAATGAAACTCAGTGATTCCTTGGCCATGCGCTACTGAATGCAGCCCTGAAGTGACACAGCAGGGAAGGAGAAAGGCTGCGCTGCGGATCGATCACACTCCTGTTGCACAGTGGAATCTGTACAAGTGGAGCTGGATACAGAACATGGCTTGCAGTTTCCATGTTTTTTTCTCTGTGAGAAGAGAGTGATTCTTCCTACCGATTCTTCCTTTTTTTATCAGAAAACACTATTACCTCTAACTGTAAATGAATTTAATTAGAAGGTGGGAATTCTGTTCGGAGATAATGGCTATGATTACTCTTAAGATCTTGCAACTGTTAGCTTTTAGGGACTAGGTACAACACATCAGGCAATATACTTCCCTTGGAGCATGAATAATCTCATTGCAGTCATTTTGCATTTTGCTTGGATTTGTTTGGTATCCAAACAAAGGTAAGACCTTATTTTTCTACAAAAGATCCATCATCGAGTTAAGCAATAATCCGTGTCAAATACAAAATTTGCTCCAAAATACTTTTCAGCACTCAAAATAACTTTTGTAGGAGCAGGTACACCGCTGCCTATTTGGTAACTGATTTGGTTTTGTTAGTTCTTAAAGACAAAACTGTCAAGCTGGGTTCATGAGATAGAAGATGTCTTCCATAGAGAGATTTGCACTCCTGTTGTGTTGCCTTTCCTGAAAGGTTGCTTGGTGTTTCTTTCATATTTCTTATGCAAGTAGTGACAAGTTGTGTTTTTACCAATAGCAATTATGCTAATAAGGATTTAATGGAAAAGGGAGAGCTAAGAAAGAAAGATAATATGGAGAAGCGAGGAACTGGAAGTGACCCAGAAATAACTGAAAACGGCTGGATGTGACTCGCAGGTACCATAGAGGACAGAGTTGAAGGACAGCGATACTTGTGTTCATCTTGTCGCTGAATTCTGCATTGATTTTACAACACTCCACGACTTGCATGCAAACCTGTCCTTGGTATGCTTCTGCCAAAAAGTTCGAAGTGCAAAACTCCTTTGATTAGAACAAAACAACACCGTGTATCAAACAGGAAAATCATTTTAGCGGTTTACTTAAAGAGTGGAGGTCTTCATGAGAAGATGCAGACACAGACAATAGTAGGAAAGATTACAGTTGGAAGCGGCTATGTAGAACATTTTTCAGCTATTGCTGAAATACAGTGTTTGGTTTTTGCTATCCAAAGTTTGTGGAAAAGGCAGAATTTCAGCTGGTACATCTGTGGAGGAAATCACACGCAGCCTGTTGTGTTGACAGTACAAGTCTGAAACTTCTGGATTTCAATGTCACTGTTTCTAAGATACTGTATTACAAATATTTTGCAGTCTTAAATAGCTTAAGGGTGAATAAGTCTCAAGTCAAGGCATAGATACGTTTCTATTTTTAAACCCTCAGTGCTCTCTGGTGCTGAGCTGTTAATGATCTTTTTGGCTGTTGCCATTTCCAATAAGTGATAGTAAAACAATTTACTTTTTGTCTTGTTACCTCATCAGTCTGAACTCTCCTGAAGTTTTTTAATCACTGGAGCACATTTATATTTTCCTATGACATTTTCAAAGTAAACTATTCTTTTTCCTTTTGCCACTGAAGAAACTATGTCCTAAAATTTACATGGATTCCGGTCAAACTCTGATTCAATTCTTTTCACATTCGAGTACTATTTATTCCGTGAGCAAACACAATATGCCATTTTTAGTACAGCGGAGAAAAAAACAAAGTTCTTTTTTTCCTTCTCCTTTATTTTTAACCAAACAGGCCTTTCTGAAGAAGAAACCAGTAAAGTGGCTTCTTACTTTTAAGCTCTTCCTTGATTTTTAATAGCATGCATGCAGCCTGATTCAAGGCCACCTGCAGCCAAGGAAAATGTTTTCTTTAACTCCCTTTGACTTCAGTACATCTCACATAAGACTAAGCATTGCTTACTGAGTGATTGGCTCCTCTTGTAATAACGATTCCTAGTACTCGCTCTATGGTACTTTCATAACCTTGAGAGTCAGCTAAAGCCAAAACACATTGCTGCAGATCCGTTGTGCAAGCAGTAAAGAGTTCTGCACGCTGTTGCGTTAGCCTCCATGAGGAAAAAGGATCAGAAAATCAAAGGCCTTACGTGCTCCTGTAAACTTAGCTAGCTGCACAAGTTTGAAGGTTTGGAAGTCACAGCTTTCATCTTGCTTAGCACGTGTGAGAAAATTCATGCCAGAATGGCTAACATATCCATCAAGATGCTCGTGAGAAAAAGAATCAAAACACTGTGTTGTGCTGAGAAACTTAAAAGCTTAACTAAATCAATTTTTGCGAGCAAGAGTTAAACTTGTGTAGTGAAGCAGACTTTCTTAGAGCAGTAAATAAAGTTATTCCATATTTATTCTTCTGAATTAAGAAGAGTGGCCATCTTTTCTAGCTAAAGTACAGGAGATAAAGACAAGGGTAAAGTGGCAGACAGGAAAGGGAGAAATGGCTTTTGAGAGATGTTCTCACATCCAAGTGAGTTGGCAGAGCAGCTGCAGAGGTTGTTTTTCTGGAAGGAGACTCACTTCCTGAGGTGAGGCCATCCTGCAGGCAGGTTGTCAGGTATCCTTTGCCAATCTTTCCTGAGCAACGTGCAGTCCCACCCTGCCAAGCAGTGCAATAGTGTTGAACATGTGCAGGTGAAAGCTGAAAGGTGGTAAGAAGTGGAACAAACACGCAGTACGAACAGGGAGATTCCTCAGGCTTCAGTGAAGACTTGGTGACTACGTGTTCTACACTGAATGTGCTGTACAGCAAATAATAGCATGAGCCCCCACAATAAAAATAATGAGTGCAGTGAAACCAATGCTTTTCCCTGGGAGCATGCCAGCTAATTCTTCCACTCAAAAAGCATCTTTTTTCATGGGCCCAGAATAACCGCCCAAACAGCACTACTTCTCATCATTTTGTTTGCATTCTGGCTCAACAATTTTGAAGCCTGAACGTTAGACCAGTGCAATCATTTTGTTTCTCACATATTCCTCCAGCAACACAGTTATTTTTAACATCAGAATGATTTATAACTCTGATGCATCAGAACGATTTATGAACTCTCGGGCCATTCCCAGCGCTGAAGTCAGAGCGTACTTCCTGCAGCCCCTTCAGCAGCCACCCTTCTGAAGCCTCGCAGACGACGTGCAGGTGAGTGGCTGATCTGCCCGTGCTGACCCCAGCACTGCATCACTGCTTTGCTGTGCTCACAGGTACGGAATTGCCATCTATCCTGGTAGGAACACATAATTAACTCAGCTGCTCACATTTATTAATATATTAATCTTCCAAAAACATCTGTAGGTAAAGAAATGTAATTACTCACAGGTAATTAGCCATCAAATGGGAAAGTAATAAATCTCAGCAGACCAGCCTGCTCCAGGTTTACTGATAGGGAGGGATTAGTCCAGCAGAAAAATTGAGCTTCCAGCCCTGCCTGAAGCTTCACAGGTTGAGGAGGTTGGTTAGAGGCCAAAGTTTCACCCAAAGTGGAGGGTTCCTGAAGAACAAACCTCATTCCATTTAAAATGGGGACACGTGCGTTTCATAGGTACCCCAGAGTACCAGGGAGTTGGAGACCTGAGGTCTAGGCCACTTTTACCTTGAATTTGTTCAAAATCAAGCTTCCTTTGAGTGGCTTTTCCTAAAGTGAAGGTGAAATTACAGACTGGCCCTAACCTGCTGCTCTGCTTCCTCTGCTGTTCTCTTGTGCCACCAAGAAAGCACAAAATCCTCAGGACGCAAAGAGACCGTGTGCATCATGACTCTACAACCTGGTGGATGCTGGGCTGACGCTCCTGTGAACATGGAGGTATTTTACTCTACACAGGGGCCGTTGGGAGCTGTAAGCAGGGAAATGAACAATGAAAGTCCTGAGAGTAGATGAGTGTGAATTTCAGCTACATCTTCTTCCTGGCTTCGGGGAACGAAAGAAGTAAAGCTAAGAGTCAGTTCCAAAATCCTTCTTAGTAATTTCTTCACTTTTATCTCTATGAATTTTAGTTTTGAAACCAAATTTCTCTACATCTTTACACCGTGCGTCTTTTAGATCTGACCAAAGAGAGTTGTAGAGCTAAGCTGGCAGTCATCGCTGGGGCTTCCTGTGGGTAAGAAATGCCAGTTAATCACTTCCAGGATCAGGTACTTGGCAAAGATATGATAAAGGCTACTTCTGCTTTTAAAAAATCTCACTCAAAAATGAGTGACAAACAGCAAACCTTTATGTGTGTATGTGTATTTGAGAGAGCATGTGAACGCAATGGGTCTGATCTCCCATTGCACGTAGCTTTGTTAAGGTTGTGTCTCTGAGCAAGAATGTCTCAGGAAAGTAAGAAAATGCAGTATGTAAATTGTTGAGGGTTGGCAGACAAAACTGTGTGATTGTGCAACCTCTCACATTCTTCTATGGTAAACAGAATGTAGGCAAAGTATATAAATGCTACATCTTGTATTGTATTAACCCATTCGTCTCTCAGGTCATGCTCCTTCACAGACTTCTCATTTCTGGGATCAAACAACATTTTCCATTGTGTTTGTGTATGAAAATGAATTCCAGATTGTGGCTTAAGTCTATCTGGTATTTGTTTCTGACTACGATGCTGAGAACTAGCTCAAATTGAAACCTTTATTCAGAGAGCAGAAAACAATACTTATTCCACCCCTGCACCTAAGAATCAAGGGAGGGGCATGATGAAACCAGATTTACTTTCTCATTTATGATTTTTAAATTCCAGTGAGTAACTAACCTAGTCATATCCTGTGTCACTTAATGGTTGCATGAAACTATTCACATCCTAAAAGGAAATGACTGCTCCAGATAATAGCCACACTGTTCGAGCAGAGAAGGCACTCCCTCTTTAATCGGATTTGAAAAAAACTTGCACCCTCAGACTTCAAATGAGGGTGAGACAATGGCTCAGAGGGAAAACACTGTATTGGCATGTTATTGAGGGGGAGAACAACAATCCTATCAGTGGTTCTACTGCCAACCACAGGTATTTGAGTCAACATTTGTTTTTAAGATATTTTTACCCCCCTCTTGGTTTGTTGTGGTCAATGTAGTGAGCTCGAAACTGAATTTAACACAAGTCAAATGGGGCCAGTCACTCTGGAAGGTAGCTGGAAGCCAAGGTATCTTCTGATTTGTGAACAGGCCACTCTGCAGGATGGATGCAGAAACCTATTTGGGAATAAGGCTGCATTTTTCATGACACTACCTGTGGTCAAAATGCAGAATAACAACAACCAGCTCCAAAACAGAGCCTGTTAATTCAGAAGAGAATAGAGGTCTGTCTTAGCTTCTAACAGAAGTTACTTCTCTCATAGTGTCTGGTATGCAGCTATGTTTTGGTCTCAGAAGAAAAACAAAGCTGATAACACCTGGCAGTGTTGAACACAGCCAAGGACATATTTTGTTCCTCAGTGAAGCAGTGAGGAGGCACAAGGAGCTGGGAACTGGGCGGGGACAGCACCAGGGCAGCTGCCCCGAACTGACCAAAGAGCTGTTCCATGCCACATCCCATCATGGGATTTCTACGGAAGGGGAGTCTCTTGCTCGGAGGGAGGGGCTGGTTGGGTATCAGTCATTTGTCCCTTGCTTTGTGTATCATCTATTGTTTCTTATATATATATATGTACTGGTATTTCTTTTATTCTCTCTGCTGTCTTAGTAAATAGCTTTTATCTCAGCCCACGAGTTCTACCATATTTATTCCTTAATTCTCTCCCCCATCCCACTTGGGAGGGGCGAGGGTGAGCAAACAACTGTGTGGGACTGAGCTACCTGCTGGGTCGAACCACAACAAGTGGAATACTTACAGACAAAAAATGAGCAGTGCTGTACTTGGTACAGAAAGGAAAAGAACCCTACTTCCTTAGTGAGGAGGATGAACTCCTAGAACTATCTGCATGCTTCTAAGAAATACTTCCAAGTGGTGCAAACTAATGCAAAATTGATCATTTTCTTCCAAATAGTTTATTTTAAGCTAACCTAACCTTTGTTGTTGCTGCTCAGAATGTTGTACTTTACGGTGCAAAAGAGACTGAAGACAAATTCTTCCATTTATTTTCTGTCAAAAAAAAAAAAAAACACCTTAATGTATTAGGTATTTTTTTTCATGTTTTTATTGGCCTCAGGAACTGGCAACACAATAGCCCAGCAAAATTAAAAACAAATGTAAATGCTCTTTAGAAATTAATTAATACTAGGTTAGGACCCTGGCAATCAGAACTGCTGAATTATTTCCCTAAATTAATGGCGATCTCCACATCATACCTTAACTTCATTTGCTTTTTTCTCAACCAGCCATGCAGCACATCACTGCGTGACAGAGGCATCTCCAGCAGAGGTACGAGAGTCAGTGGGGCTGAGCTAGCACTGGACTCACAAATGTGCACCGTGTAAGTACAGTGCCTCTTCACCACTGCAATGGAGATATTTTGCTTTCATTCTCACACTATTTCTGCATGGCACTGCAGAAGACGAGCATGCAGACATGCTTTGGCAATAGACTAACACAAGCCCTGGCATCTCTGTATCATATTCTGCTGTAGGTTCATCTTCATGAGGAAGTTGCTCAGAATACCGACCTCTCATAGCTATTCTGTGCTGCTGAGGTAGCCCTCAGAGCATGGGCATTTCCAATGTCAAACAGGTCAGCTTAGTCCAGTTCCAGACAGGACTGAATAGAATGGGAAAAGAAAGCGCCCCAAAATAGATCTAATGAGAACTCACTACTATTGAGAATCTTATTTCCTCCCCAGCTTTCACAATGACATTCCTCGGTAGACAACTCTCATTTCTGTTTTCTCTGTTCTTCCGTTATTCCAAGTGAAAAAATTAATGTTATACAGTTTAAGTAATAAATACGGTTTAGTGGAATGAAATGTGCTAGTCTAAGATATACACACAGCTTTATTGACACGTGAAATGTTTGTCTGAATGACTTCATACTTGCACAGTATGATGAAAAGCCCTTACAAAAATAGGTAGAGAGTCAAATCAGAGGTTTTTATTTGGAGAAAATAAACAGAAGTCTACGATTTACCCTTGCCCTAAAGATAAACTAACGTCTTCTGCCAACAATAACACAACAGAATTATATCAACAGAATTATATCAACACTTCTTCTGTTTCAATATTAAGTTCAAGCATCTGTTAACAACTTATTGCTTGTTGTTGTTGTTACGTGGCCAGATCTTTTATCTGTATACAACCTATTCACGCTGGAGTTCCCTTTCTCTTCAATACTTATTTGTTTTTCCCACAGTCTGTCTGCTTCTAGTTTTCTCTCCTTCAACCCACAATAACTTGACATTTCTTGTAGTCCCTTTTATCATGGACAGTTTTCCCTTAGGATCCCAGGTCTCTTCACAACCAGTTTCCATACTAGAGAGCACTTCTTTCTACATGAGATAGTGTAGCAGCAGAGGTAATCTCTGAAAAGGAAATACAGACAGTTTCAATTTATTCACACACACACACACACACACTGAGATGCTCCTAAGTCCCCTGAGAGAGAATGGCAGTTACAATAAAAGAAGTGTACAACTGACAGGATGTCAGGAGATAGATAATATGTCAGCACTGAGAATGGAATAAATGTATCTAGTCTGTCCCAATAAGAAACTAAATATCGTACAACCTCTTTTTCAGAACTGTCAGGGATGAGAATTTTCAAGTCTCCCTGGGTTATCTGTTACTGAATTGTCTGATAAGTTAGAAAATTTATCACAGCTACTTCATTCATAAAGACTATATCACCTAAATGCCCTGGTTTCTATGTACATGGGCAACTGGGAACCACCTCACACCACATTTCTCATTAGCTTGTCAAAAAGGCAAGAATGCTCCCCTCTCTAGCTGCAGGGTATTGGAAAGCACCATGCAACCCCCTGGATGGTGTGTGGCAGCACACAGATCTATCTTATCACAACGGAATGCTTTGAATTTGGATGCCACCCTTACCACACGGATATTCTCCTTTTTGCTTCCACTTGTTAGAAACAAATACCCCTTTGACAACTCTGCCTCCCTTGTGACAGGCAGCCCAGCCAACCTAGTAAGCACCAACAAGCAGCTGGTAAAGAAACAACAGCAGAACATCAAGGTCTCCTTGGCTTGATTGCAGTTTCCACCTCCAAAGACATCTGTTGACCATCAGTAAGAGGTGTTTACAAGTCTGTAAAGATACAGTTGTGATCCTCTGAGACTTTCACCTCCCTCTGCTCTGTTAAACCAGATAGGAATTCCTACAGAAGTGCATCCTTTGCACTTTACAAACCCGGGAGCTGAGGTTTGCCCTGCTGGGACAAGCATATCAAAGGTAAGCAAAGTACACACATACAAAGCAGCAGGTACGCAGCGTAAAACAAAAGCAAAGAAAAAAATACATGGATTAACACTGCAAACTGTATGTGCATGCAGCCCTCGCTACGGGCCTCAGGAGGGACATTTCTCTGAATATCTGCATTATGATCTGCATTGTTATGCCTCTGAATATCTGCCATGCTGCAACCGGCATCTGAAACAGCTACTTTAAAACTAGTTCTGTTGTGTCAACAGCACACTACAGGCACATCCATTGTTAGAGATGAGGAATTGGCTGAAAAGAGAAGGCAAGCTATTAATATTTACAGAAAGCTATTTGTCATATCAGGAGTAAGTTGCTTGACAGTAATAGAGAAAACAGTCATCAAAGCTGGACTCAACCACTCATATACTTGCTAATGAGCACTAATAGCAAATTAGATTACATCAGTTTGGATTAGGGCTCTTGGAGAAAATGTCACACACTTTCACAGCTGTGTAGCAGATTAGACTAGGGTTCCAGAGTAAAGAAGGAAGGCAACCAGAAATTAAAGTTGCCTTGGCTGGAAAGCACAAAGCATCTTCCAGAAATTCTGTGAAAACTGAGTCAATGACCCACAGGCAGGACAGCCGCGTACATTTTGTTAGGACATTTCTACTCTTCAAGGCACGTAGATTAATGTGCTGCTTTTTAAAGCAGTTAATAAGTCATGAACCCTCCCAAGCAGCCCCTCAGCTACCTCACAGGTATTCACATGCTGTGAATGCACAGCCCCTGAGAAAGGCAGCCCCGTGCGTTGCTGCTTTGCTACCCCACCCTCTGAATGTGTTTGTTCCTGTATGTCCCGGTGACGAACATCTAAGTCTTGGCAGAAATGAATCACTTTGCTCTCGTTGCCCTGCTCCAGTGGAGATGGTGAAGTCACAAAGCTGAGCGCAAAGCACTCTAAAGCCACGAGCTCCCTCTGCAGCATTTGGGAAGGAATCGTCTTGCCTCAAGGAACCTATCAATTCCGTGGTGAGGAACTGGACCATTCACAGCACTTAATTTCTGGGAAACATCCGCTGAAACCTGAGCTAGTCTTCTAAATCATTTATATTAAATTTTATTCTAATAAGGAGCCGTTATGATGTGTTGACCTTGGCAAATACTCTCCTTGCTAACCCCACCCCAAAAGGAAACAACTGGAGGAAAGCACATTGCTCCAGGATTTTTGTCTAGGAATGTGCAGAGTTAACAGGTCAGACCCAGACATAACAAAAGGTGTTACTAAATCACTATGTCAGACATTAGAAGTTAGTTTAAAAGCATTAAAGCAATTATTTATATCTTAAATGATGATTTACGTATTTTAGTTTCACGTTTGTCACTAATTTAGATTCCCTGAGAGTTACACTGATGTACGGGATTGCTGTCACACCTCCTCATACATCAGTGCGGAATGCCACCACTAAGTTCATACAAACCCATTAAAATCTCAGTTGATGTCGGTTTCCATTGCATGTCAAGGGATCGAGAATAAGGGTATAAATTACACTGATTTAAACTTCCCTCATGTAGACTTGTCTCTGAATTCATCCTGCTAATATCACCACGCACAAGCTACGTGCCATGTGATTTCCTTCCTCCCCACACACTGTTTCGTAGAGTCATTTTTCTTGGCAATATTAAAGTGGGATTTTAATTAATTAGATTAGGACTTATGTCTGCTTTCTAAATTAATCCACACGTTTCTCCTTGGCATCACACTACACTTTTTATTCATGTTCATTCCTCCACATTAAGGAATCCTCATGACTGCAGAGAGAAAATACATCCTGCAACACAGTCACAGCTCATCCCACCCATGTGACCCCGCAACGGGTTCATTTCCTCCAATCTGCACCAATCAAGGCATCCAAAAAGATCTACTTTAAACTGGCTTAGTCCACAGATGGACTTCATGTCCGTAGCTAGTTCCACATACTGGCTTTCTTGATCATGTGCAAGACTGGATCTGCATAACAGACTGAAACAGGATGCTGAAAATCTAGCAATTTTATCTAAGGAGGGCTCGTGCCTGTGGGATTTTTAGAAATGTTTTGGAAGTAGGAGGAGGAGTTGTTCCTCAAGTCAGAATGTGAGACTGGAGAAGGAGATGTGGAAAATGTTAACTCCCACGTTTGTGTATCTGAGAGTGCAATCTCTTTATGGCAAGAACCACAGTTCTATCCGTGTGTTGCAACAACAGTAAATTGAAGGAAACACTGGAAACAATTTAGTAAGGGGCAGCCTGTGGAATCAACCAAAGGAACAAGGAAAGTCCCGACCTACCTATCTATGCTGTGAGCCAAACCAGTAGAGTTGCTCTGAACTTCGGAGATGTACAATACAATGGCATGAACTTGAACTTTTCCATTCAAGAAAAGTTTACAACCTTTCACCTTGTATAAAAACTGGTTTTGAGATATGGGGACTAGAAATTTGCCCTACATCTTCTGTTTTAAAGGTCAGGAGTTATTTCATGTCACAATTAATCTTTGCAAGCAGTAAGGCCCACACGGCAAGTCCTGTGTTTCTGGTGAATGGCTCGGGTCTCTGGGGGCAGCAGAGACAGTGCAGGGAGGGCAGAGCCTCCTTTTCCCAGCAGCTACCAGGGACATAATGGCACCAGCAGAGTCTCTTTGAGAAAGGGGCTCTGATACCGCACTTCTTACTGTCGGGTCCTTTCCTCAATGTATTGGCCTCCTTTCCTCCTTTCAGGAAAAAAGCCCCCCAAAATAGTCCTTGTTCATTTAGCTCGTAGGTAAAACATTAAGTGATAGACCTCACAAGAAGGCCCATAACTGTGCATTTAACGGGGATCCTATACATCTCCCATCCTAGGTGCAGAGGCACCACCGTAATCACAGCTTGGCCAAGGCCAAGACGTAGGGAACCAGCGCTACCCCTCAGCAGCAGGAGCCGGGCGATGCCAAGCCTGGCTCCAAGCACATTTTTAATTCAGTACCATGAAACAAGTCAGTTAATCTCTGAGGTATTTTGCGCACCGTGCAGCTCCCAATAACTAACTGGCAGTGAACACAGTGACTGGCACTTGGGTTCTGCCAGCGCCCCGGGCACTGCTGGGTGACAAGAAGCCCGGCTGCCTGCAGCACCTCGGCAGTCCCAGCACAGCGACAGGCAGCAGGAGCCACTGCCCACGCTCCCTGTACTGAGACTCAAAGGTGGTGATGATTCCATTGCCACTGAGCTACGGAGCAGGGCAGCCCCACTGCTGACACCCGGCTGGGGCTGAAGTGGAGGGCGCTTCCTCATAATTCTTTATTTTAAAGCACATGGGGCCCTGCGCTGCCAGACACAGCTGGCAAGGCCCACTCGGCACAACACGCCTGAGGGGTAGCTACCGCCATTTTCTGACGGCCGGGGTGAGCCCGCCGCCATCACGTCACTTCCGTCTCCGCCGGCGCGCGGGGCAGCGCTCCGCCATGGCGGCGGCGTCGGTGCGGAGCGGCGCCGGGCCCGGCCTCTCCTCCCCGCGGTATCGCTCTGCGGAAACGCCAGCGAAATCCGCCTCCGGGGGCGGGGTTCCGCCAGCCTTCCCCTGAGGCCTGTGTCTCGCCGGGCGTGCTGTAGCCATGAGCTCCATGGATTCGTTTCAGATTCTGCTGTACTCGATTTCGTCCAGCTTGTCGGACACCGAGGTGTACGACCTCAAGTTACTATGCCGGGACAAAATTGGGAAAAGGAAGCTTGAGTCTGTCGAGAAAGGCATGGAGCTCTTCATCATCCTCCTGGAGCAGCAGTTAATCACAAAACACGATGTAAGCTTGCTTAAAAACATGTTTGAGGTCATTAAAAGAAAAGATCTGGTCTTGCAGCTGGAGCATTTCGTAGAGGAGGAAGAAGCCGGTGCTGCCGATGACCAGCCCGATGCGGATGAAAAACGTAGGTGCCGCTTTCATTATTCTTTTTAGTACTGTTTTTTCAAAGCCATCCCAATAAATATGTGCCTCCCCTGGGGCCCTGGGTAGGCTTGGAGCCCTCAGCTCCCTGCTGTGGCTGAGCCACTGCTAACGGTGCTGCAGTGCTGTGCTGGGGCCATGCCGTGCCCTGGGAGCGTACCCTGAGGGCAGCACACGCTGCAGACAGCTTTCCAGAGGAGAAACTGCTGCTCTTCTATCCCTGATGGTCACTGCTGTGTACTTGGAGCTCCCAGTGTACACAGTGGCTTTTCAGACGTGGTGTGACCTTCATTATGAGTAATACAGCAAGAGAAATAGCATTTTGCTAAATAAAAATATCTAATATTTCCTTGTATATCTGTCACTAATACGTATTTTTGCTATTTCAGGTAGGCTGAGCATAGCTATCGAAGCCATATGTGAAAACGTTGGGAGAGAGTGGAAGATGCTGATGCGGAGACTTGGCCTTTCTGAAGTGAAACTGGACAGAATAATAGCAGCCAATCCATGTAATTTGCGGGAACAATTGGTTCAGTCGCTTCGAGAGTGGCAGAGATGGAAGGGGAAAGATGCCAAGGTGGCTGACCTAATAAAGGCTCTTCGAGACTGTAAGATGAATTTGGTGGCAGACATCATTACTCGGGAGCTGAGTCCGGACACTGAAACCAAGTGAAATCAATGTAAAAACACCTTCATGTCGCAGATATGAATGGTGGAAAAAAAAGCAGAAGTGCCTTCCAGCATTACCAACCCAAATCACTGTCATTGGTTCTGTTAATTCTGCCGTTAATTTACGTGCCTTAATAGCTTAATTTCAGGTCTGATTATGACTAACATAAAACCAAATTCCTTTCAGGTAATGCTTTGTAGCTGGTGCTTCCTTTAAGAAATTTTAACTTTTAAAATACCTGAACTCCATTTTGCAGAAATTCTGACACTGTGGCTTTGCCTCACACTTGAAAATAAGATCTGCTTTATTGCAGGTACTTTATAGGTACCTTGTCTGGAAGTACATCAATGGGATACTTCTGAGGGAGCTGAAATAGAACATTTCATGACACAGTTGGAATCGGAGGGAAGGAGGTAGAGCTCTTAGCTGTGTAGTGTGTCTTCTGTTTGCTTTGAGTGGCATAAGATAACATCTTCCATAATTTGTTGAATACCTTTGCTGCCAGTAGAAGACTGTGGCCTCAGTCTGGAAGATGACAGTGCAAGAGGACTAAAAAATATTGTAGTGTGGTTTGCTTTTTTTTTTTTTTTTTTTTTCAGAAAATGTGCCTGAATTGAAAATGATCTTGCTGAAATTAGTTATCGAGTGCCTTTGTACACAGAATCACAGAATGGTGGAGGTTGGAGGGGACCTCTGGAGGTCACCTGGTCCAACCTCCTTGCTCAAGCACAACCACATAGTGCCAGTGCCTTGTCCAGGCAAGATTCCCAAGGAGGGAGACAATAGCCTCTCTGGGCAACCTGTGCTCATGTTCCATCACCTGCACAGTGCAGAAGCGCTTCCACATTTTGAGATGAAAAACATCCTGAGAGTGATATTCTCCTGAAACTACCCAAGATATTGTATCATCTCACAGATGTTTACAGCAGTCTTGTTTTTTTAACTATCTTGAATGTTTTAAAATTTTCTACAGGGAGTCATCTCGTAATCCATATCAGGGAGTCTGGTCATGACTGCTGGATGCTGCAGCTCACCTCATCAGCAAGCTATCCTTGTCTATGGTCTTGACTAAAAAAAATAAATGAAATCAGTTTATTTTTAGTGGAGGGGTGTGAAAGCTTATAGAGAGAGCACTAACTTTCCTCTGTAATGATATCCAGTGAACATCAGATGTATTTTGTCACACTTAGTTCTCTTCAAAGGTCATTCCAGATTCAGTAGTACTCATAGGTTCTCTGCAATTCTTTACGTTGTTCCCATTCCTTTACACCTCTATAAAGTGGCTGTAAGCAAATCACTGTTGAAGGAGCATTTATAAATGAGACCAGGCCTAAGAAAAATATGGCCTCCACGTCTAACACTGGAAAAATTGCACATGCTTCAAGACATGTAGGGCAGTGGAAGCCTTTGGGAGCTGTTCCTTTATGCCAAGGGGGGAAGTTCTCTGAAATTATTATTGCCTGAAGGAGTGGGTTGTTACTGCCAACATCCTTCTAACTACACAGAACTACATAGATAGATACCCAAAGGGGGGAGGCTTTTTTTTTTTTTTGCTACTGTACCTGTGTGACTTGGCTTTTAATTTCTTACACGGTGCCATTACTGTAAAGTCCAAGTGTCAGCATGTAATATTACATCACTACTCTGTATAAATGCTCATAATTTTCAAGTCTTTGAAGTTGGTGCTTCTAGTTTGGAAGATGACACTTGAATTGATTGTAGTTAATGGAGACTGCTGTAATGTGAACTTTTTATTAGGGTTTTTCCTTTAAAAAATGCTTGTGAGAATCATTTTAATGATAGTATGCTTAGTGATTATGTGCAAGCAGAGGAACAACAGCTAATACGAAAGTTTCCACTTGTCTGGGTTTTGGCACATGCAGTTCTTTAAGTCCTTGCTCCAATATATTGTTAGCATCAATTGTCAATTCTAGAGTTCTGGTAGGAGATGAAATGCTGCACTTCAGCTCAAAAGTTTTAGAGATTTTTTTTAATAGGGTTGATTTTCATTCTGCAGTATTTGAAGAAAATTTTCAGACTTTTTACTTCATGTATTTTAATGATCTTTGTGAGTGGAGTGGGAGAGAAGTGATGTTTGTGGTAGTGTGAGTTATGTTTGTGATAAAGCAGCTTTGCAACTATTCCAAGTACAGTCTGTCCAGTGATGTCTTCCTTATCTACTTGTCATAAATCTTCTGGTTTACAAAAGATAAATGTATCTGGGATATTAAAAAGAAGTATACTGCCTAATGCATACAATCAGGATCTTTTAAGGATCAGTAGGAATAGCAGCTGTAGCCAAGAACTCATCTGCAAGAAATCTTCTGCCTTGGAAGATGTAAAACTCTGAGAGTTGTATACAGTTTTATACTATGATCTTTCTTATGCATATTTCATTAAAAATATTCCCTTAAAAGAAAATGAAATTGAAGTGAGTTTTGTGTTATATGATTACTGTCTACGATGAGATCTCTAATTAAAAGAAAATAAACGCTAAGGACACTTTTACAGCAAGAAATGGTGCTAAAGAGGCCTTATGTTACCATGCCTTTCTTGGAACATCAGGAAAGGGGTGGAGGGGGGGCAGAGGGAGGCAGGAGTAACCCTGAATGCTATCACTTGGGGAAGTATACAAGAGAAAAATACCTGCCAGCCCTTAGGAGCCTAAAATGGAATGCAATGTGTGCACGGGAGATAGGCCTTTTATGAGTAACTGTATTAAAATTGTTTTTCTTACTTGGCTCTACTACTCATACTGTGGTAAGGATGTTGTAGTTGTTTTGTAATTAATTAAAACCATAGTTTACACCTTATTCTAAACCTGCAGGCTTCTGGAGGGTGCATTCAGAAGTTAAACTCTGCAGTCTGTACTAGCACTGAAGCGTTGGTATGCACTTAACGCTTTGAATGCAGAAGACGAGTAACAATTACTCGTTTTATCAAATCGTCTCTGTGATACTCTGCAAGAATATCGGCAAGAATCTTTTTTTTTTTTTCTCTCAAGAATCTTATTTCTTTACAGCCTTGGAAAAGCAATGTATCAAAACATGTTGAGAGTAAAATCAGTATCTCGGGAGAATTCCCAGTTTGGCAGATTGTTCTTGCGTGTCCTTTCACAGTCCCTTTCAGTACACGTTTGCCATTTCCTATGATGAAGATATTAATAATTATATGTTGCACGCTGGTGTTTTTTTTCTTTTTTTAGAAATTGCATTATTTTCTTGTCAGTTTAAAAGAACATTTCTAGACTTAAATTCCCCCCCTATACAAA
The DNA here is from genome assembly GCA_013396635.1 of Penelope pileata. NCBI lineage: Eukaryota > Metazoa > Chordata > Aves > Galliformes > Cracidae > Penelope > Penelope pileata. Next base: position 749,518 of record WBMW01000442.1, read on the forward strand.
TTGGTTTTTACAAATTTCAAATGCAATGTTCTGTATTCCTTTTTTTCCATTTCCCAAACACAGGCAGCTGTATTTCCTCCAGCTTTTGTTTCAGTCCTACAGTAATTGGCTACTTTATGAAATCTAATTGCTTCATTTAACTGTCTAACGCAGAAAGCTTAGTAACGCATGCTGTGTCCCAGAGCTCTCCCTGGCACGCAGCATGTCCTTAATTCAGACTCTTTGGTCGAGTGTTTTTCCATTTAAATTTAATTTCTAATCACTGTATTTGTTTCTTCCATAATTACCAAAAGGTGTTTTGTGTTTTTCTTCCCATTCCCTTCGTAGATCACCAATGTCCTTAAAATATGTTCCAGCATGGAAAATATTTTTGAAGTTGTTTTCCCTCTGTGATTTATTGCTTCTTTCCTCTGCCAGTGTTTTTATTGCAAGTTCTAAGGTAGAATTGCAGAAACTGGTTCAGTGCTTCAGCTGCACACCATAAGAACAAGAATTCTGGGGACAGATGAGAGGCATGGGGTTTTGATGCCTGCGAGTGGCGAAAGCTCAAGAGCTTTGGAAGAAGTTTTGTTTTCAGAACAATTCTCATAGCTGAGGATTACTTCATGTCGAGAGGGTGTTTTGCAATGGGCTCTGGGAACTGTAGGCTTAGAAGAAAGAAGGCACAAGTTTACTCGGCTGCCAGGAACGTTCAGGTGAATGCAGAGGAAAAGAGGGGCTTCTGCAGAATAAACTCACGGGCACTCTTAGCGTAGGGGTAAGTTTCTTCTTTAGAACTATTTCTTCCACTGTTTCTTCTCGAGAGCGTTATTCATTCACTTCTTAAAACAGACTTTAAAATAACAAATGTCTATTCTTATTAAACACACAAAAATATGTTAAGTTGTTAATGCTCGTTATGCTTAAATTCAGTAATTCCTGTGTTTGGATAAGTGTTGGAGATTGAGATTTTTTTTTCGTTGTTTTCCAAATGGGCTGCATGCACAGTGCTACCTGTTGCTGGTGACCTAACTTTCCTTTCTTTCAGCTTGGAGTTTAGTTTGTCAAGTAAAAGGTTAATTCTGTGTTCCTGGAAGCTCACTACTTAAGATAGCTTTCAGTCTACAGAATAACCATCTTTTGTAGCCAAGGTAAGGTTTTGGAATGTATTCTCTAAGGCTCTGAAGATATCGGTATATAAAAAAGGTGTATAAAGCAGTTCAGGAGGTTTACACCTCTAATCCCATGAGATAAGTGCCTTCCCTAAGGAGAGCAGTTTAGTGTCAACTTTGTATGTCTCGTGTCTCAACGTCCTGAAACTGGCGTTTTTATTTCCTTCATAGCATTCTAGCCTCAGATCAGGCTGTTGTGCTGTGTGACATTACACAGGGGTAGATTTGGGCCATTGTCGTGGAGATGTACAAAGCATTCAAGAGGACTTCTCTGTTGACTACAGATCTACAGGTGAGCTTGCTTGTGCAGACTTTTATCTACAGCAATAACCTTGCAATTAAAAATGTTCACAATTTTTATTCACTTCTGCTTCACAATTCCACTATTCCTATTGATCTCAGCAGGACTATTAACTTTAGAAAACAATTTGCAGAAATTTCTATGTGAGCACTTCTTATTGTGGTCTAACTTCTAAAAGGGCTTTAACAGCTTTTCCCCTACCTGTGGCAAATATTTCCCCAAGGTGGTGCTGAAGACTGTATGTTTCTGTACATGGGTTGGGAAGTGATATTGTGTGCAAGCGTGGTCCCAGGTTTGTGTACGGTGAGCATATAAACCATGAGGAAAGCTTTATATAAAAGTTAAGCTTCAAAATCATTCTTGTCATTAACCTCTTGAATTTTTGAGAATTTAAACACTTCTAGTCAAGTTGCCTCATCTTTTTTGCATTATTTTTCAGAATTTGTAATATTTGTTTTTAAGAAGTTTTTTCCTTTTAAGAAAGAGGCTGCTGCACCTACATCCATCTGTTAAACAACAAAAAAAAACACCTCTTCCCTGAGAGGTGCTTCCTGTAGCTTCTAGGCATATTGCCAGATTTTGAAAAAAAATTGCAGAGAAAATGGGAACGAAAAGGGTGCAGCACCTGGCAGGTCTGGGCCCATGGTTTCTGGGATCTAAATCCTGTATTCTTTCTTTATGTCGTTCTAAATGGGAGCAGAATTTAGTCACAACTTCTTGGCTGTGAAGTCCCTAGTGTGGGAAACCCTGGTTAGCCGGAATTACCCTCCAAGCCATTATTCCTATGGCAACTGCTTTGCACAGGAGTGCACTGGGCATGTGGCTGCAGCACGCTGCCTCCTGGCTACCCAGCTAGCTGAATGATGCCTGGGAGCTGCTACTGACGGGGAGACGTCTCTGGTTGCTGACCGTGTCAAAAAGCCCGGCGCCAAGTGCAGGAACTTAAAACAGAATTCCTGACTGATTTTCTCCCTTTATTGCCTCATCAGGACGAGACAAAGGAGAGAGTGCAGGTCTAGAAATTAAGGAACTTACTTCCAATACTTCTTAAACATGAGTTGAGCACATGGTGCTTCCATTTCTGTATCCAATCCCGGCTGTAAAATTCAAACTTGTGAGCCTAACTGCGTGTTTGTGCACGAAGTAACTAATATATATGCAGATGAACGCAAGCTAATGAGAGCTAAAACCAACCCTGTCTGCATTTGTAGCTAACAGCTACTTTGCAGCTCTGTTATAGGCCTCCTAAATAAGTGGACTTCATTATGCAATTCTTTTCTTTAAAACATCTTACTTTTATAAAAAATAGCACTTTCTATGCTAAAGAATGCCATGTCTCCTTATGATACATTACATCAAAATGTCAAATTCCACACTTGGGCTGTGAGCTTTAAGGGATATTAAATGGTAATAGATAACTGCAGGTTTAAATCCTTTTGTTCCATGCGCTATTTTTTTCTTTCGTTTCCTGGAACATCCCCGTTACCAGCACTCCAGCCCTGGCTCAGGCAGAACCTTTACTCACACCGATGAGACCACCAAGGTGAGTGAGAATTCAAACCTGTAGTTTTGCATTACATTAACACAATGTATGCCACTACCATAAGTGCCTGACTGTGAACAGGAGGACCTTCTCTGCTGGTGGAGCAATGCTGAGACATGGCTCTCGTTTCCATCCTGGGTTCAGCGTGTCAAGGAGGTGCTGGGCAGGAAGGTGTCCAAGATCCCAAACAGCCCCTGAGCTCCTCATCCCCATATGTGTGCTCCATGCCACCTCTGTGGGTGACTAAAGCAGCTGGAGCACAGCTAGGGCACTGACCATCCCTTTCTCCCTAGGAATGCCTCCTCCTTTCTCCTCATGTTGCTTAAAGTGAGAGTGGGCACGGGGATCTTTGTCAGGTGAGACAGCCTTAGCTCTGGAGATTCCTGATTCTGTAGCAGTCATTCCTACTGGATAAACTACCCTAAGTAGGGTGAAAGGAGCAGGTCAATTTGGAGACTGAAAGCCAGAGACAGATTGCACCTCTCACTCCTTCATCATGTGAATTAAGGTTTGCAGAAGCACCTAGACCAACAGCTTCAAAGTGGGTTCCATGGCAGAAACTGCTGGAGTACTTACCTAATTTTAATGTCAGTCAAGACCTTTGGAAGCCCTGACTCTGCTTTCACACACGATGTAATGCCATTGTTCATGCATTTCCCAGGTTAGTGTTCTTGCAGCTTTCTGTTGTTAGGGATGTGTTTAGGTGGAGCTGCGTTGTTAGGGGGCTATCTCAACAGGCAGTGACTGCAGCACTGCCACAGGGCCCGCCAGCAAGGCAGGGATGTCTGCTGCTCAGGGCTGAGCTGTGGGGAGCTCAATTTGTTCTGTGAGCTCTGAGAAGTTCCCACGGGTGAGTTCAGAGGAATTCGAGGCAGAATTATGGAGAAATTAGATCAGTTTCTTTTGCTTAAACAACAGCGAAAGTGCCTCATAGGCTTGTCCCATTTTCTCCTCTAAAGGATTACTTTCATCCCTTATCTCCCTCCTGCAAACTCATACCCCCACATATCGTTAAATGTTGAATAATTATAACGCCTGAGGGAGGATAAACACTGGTTTTCTTGGTGGTTTGAAGAGAACTTTGACATTGCTTGAATCATCCCTCGTTGTTCAGACAGCCTGTTCCAGTGGTTTTTATGTTTTCAAATAGGATAAGACAGCCTCAGCTATAGGAAAGTGGGCACTGGTAGAATTGCCACGGTACCTGTATCCTGTTTTTTTGAAATGCTATCATGTCAGATGTTACAGCAGCAGTGGCAGCTTCCTGTTTTCCCATGCAAAGAGAAGCAGTGGGCAGCTGCTGGCTGAAGAACGCCGTCAGCTTCTCCCAGTCATGTAATTTTGGTATTACAGAGGTGGCATTATTGAAGGGAGGCAAAACAGCTCCTGACCATGCAATCTAACTGAGCCACAGGAGCTGAAAAAACCTTTCTTTGCGCACCCATAGACCTTGCTGAGAACTAACTGATGTCTGTATACGGAGACTTTTCTGCAGCATTTTGGCTACAAACTGATAAAGGTATGAGATGCTGTCTATGAGCAGTAAGACTGGGAGTCCCGCTGTGAGTGCTCTGCATCCTGACCTTTCATGCAGAGTGTGTGATAGAAAAACTCAGTCCGACAAAGCATCGCTGGATTTGGTACCTAATGCTTTATATTGGCACTGCAGATTTTGGCTGGCATGAAATTTCATGAATCTTTTTACTGTAAGAATCCAGTACTGCAAAATTTATTTATGTTGTGTAAGTTTTACTGAATATTCCCCTTATTAGCAGACTGCTCAAGGACGTGCAGCAGGTGAGCACAATACGAGACTGCTAGCTTCTTGTGCAAGCCTGCTTGTGCATGGCTCAACAATGCATTGGAATCAAGCTTGTGATGTGTTATTTTGGTGAAAGAAAAGTGTACGGTTATTAGGGGAGACAAAGCAAGTGTTAGACATGAAAATGATGTGCCTCCCCAATCCTGATATGCTTGTGTATGTGTATGTACACATATCTCTGTGTATGTGTGTATACATAGCATACGTAGGCATATGCATACACGCACACACCCTTAAATAAAGCTATTTGATACAATCTGGAAAACAAGATTTTCCTGACAGAGCTATTTCTCAATACTGTTTCTCAGACTTACATCTATCACCTGTAAGCTGTAAAGAAGTGCATCCCTCTGACAATCTCCAGGATCAGCCTTGATTTTGTTTAAAAAATTGTATTGTATTTTGGGCTAACACTGAATGTCGAGTACAAATGCAGGGCCAGCTGCTGCATCTTCAAGATCAGGCAGAGAAAAAGTGATTTAAAAACATTATTTTAGCCTCACAGATTTAAATGCAAGAGTTGGCTTGTTTCCTAGTATACATTAGAGCAGTCATGGGTTACTATTATGTTCAGCGTTTTCCTTCAGTGCAATACTTGAGGCCAATACCAAATCTGTGATGCTGACATTAACCCTCTGTTCTTTACCCCCTCATAGCTGCTGCCTGCAAGAGCGCGAGTCGACACTGGGGAAGTTCTTCAACAAGCCTGCACGTTTTAGGAACAGCGTGTGCGATGAAAGTGAATGCAAGAATCCCTCCTCCTCCTTGTGCTCACTTGGAATTGAGTAGTCTGTGGTGCAGATGCTGCTCAGGAGCGATGCCAATTCCCTGCCTGTCCATAAATGAGTAAGGCAGAAGATAGGTGAGTCTCGGCCACTTCAGTCTTCGGTTTCTCTGATAAAGAGTACAAAGAACAATTTGTCTCCAAGCTCCTTGTGACTTTTGTGGCAAGGGCAACAGTTACCTAACTGAAACGGCCAAATTAATCTCACCTTGGCTAGACTTAATATTTCATATTTGTGTATAAATAAATGTTAATGATTCCTGGAAATTGTAGGCATTGTCATCCAAAGCTGTTTAAGGGACAAAAGGGAGTTAGGCTTACGTGGATTTGCAGGAGGATCTGGCCTGTATGTGCAGTACTGATCGTGTGCAGCACACCAAGGGAGGAGACCAGCGTTCTCTGCCTCTGTGCAGGAAGGTAGGTGTCCTGTTCATTAGTAAATATTTATGTTGACTCTCTTAAATATGAATTGCAATGCATGGTGATAGTGTCTTCAATACAAACTGTGTTCAGGAGAACAAGGAATTTAGCTCTGAAATAAATAATTTGCCCTACTTGCTACAGCACAGATGAGCAACGTCAGGGCTGCTGGTTTTTCTATTATGAGTTATTCCCCTTTATATCTTATACAGGATGGCTTTCAGCCATTTTAAAATGTTTTTTTATTATTCACAATTTGTTTAAGGATCAACTAATTGATGTGGCTTAGGGACAAGACAATGACAAGGCTTTTTCAGCTTTTCTCCAACTTCCTAGAAATAATGATCGTTGAAGCAAGAGCTACAAGAGGGCTACATTTCATATCTTTCTCTCTTATTTCTTTTGCAAGCTACATGCCATGTAATCTTAGTTTCAACAGCTAGATTGTGTCTTTTTACCTATTACCTGCCTGCATTAATTAATTGATATTTGATAAAAGCTATGTAAATACCTCCACACAAAGGAACACAGCATTCAGGCAAACAGAAAAAGGTGAAATGAGAGCTGGAGTGACTAAAAGCATTATTTGGCAAAACACGGGGGCAAATCTTTTGTTGGTAGCTAAGGTGAGTCAAAAGGCCGCATGTTAAGACCTTGATGGCAGCTGAGGGCACGCTGGATCAAACCTCAGGTGAAGATGGAAGCTCTCCTGTAAGATGCTTGAGCTCAAGGGACTGACCCACAGGGACCAGTCAAGAAGCACAGCTGACTTCTATAAACTCTGGCTCCATTTAGTAGGCAAGATGAGCTATGGTTTGTACCCGTAAATGTTCATGTCAGGGTGTGTGTGGTGGGAGTCCATTTTCACTCTTATCTCGGTCTTGCCGCTGCCAGCTTCACAGGACACTGCTCTGTGGTGAGCTTCTGTAAGGGGATGCAGAAATTGCCCTGAAACGTGTTTTCAGGAAGAAGTAAGCCGTACTTTATTTAATTGTTTTTCAGAAATATTCTTGTCTAATTAATGAAAGCCCACTTGGCAACTTTAGTTGACTTTCTGTCATATAACTGAGAAATTGGCATCTAAGTGAGGTGAATTAGGCGTTCTGTCTGGAAGATATCAGCACTGTACACAAAGGTTAGCAATGTGGTGGAGAAGGTGCTGCTGAAGTGCACAGCCTTTACAGCTGAGAGGAGAACTACTGGGATTTAGGCTCTGTGCACATGGATTACACCAGAACCCCTGAACTTTTAATGCCAGGGGCTGCAGAAGGCATTCCTCAGTTTTTAAATCCTTCATGTGCTCCCTGACTCTAAGTTTTAGAGAGGAGATGCTGTGTTGAGGGAAGGTACATTTGGTCAGGCCACTAGCAGACACGCTGCCAGTGGCAAGTCATGAAGGGACACAAAGCCTTGTACTGTTAAAAAAAAAAAAAATGATTCAACAAGGACCTGGACATCCTTGATGCATACATCTCAACAAGAGGAAATCCCAGCAGTGCTGAAATGGTAGTTTCTGACAGGAACCCTGAAACTGCCTTTATTTAAAGTAAATGTGAATGCAGTGGTAGGGATGACCCATGCAGCCAGTGAGGTGCACAGGACTCTGCTGGCCTTCTGCCTTCTCTGTGAGGCCCCATGGACTTGGCTTCCTGCTGCACATCTCATCCAGGTCGTGTTGTGCATACTCTAGATTTATGGATTTGCATGGAATTTTGCTCAAAATCATAGCATTTCTTCAAAGCAAATGGATGAGAGCAACTCTCTTGGCTTGTACATTGACAGGTATGTGCCATCTTTCAGTCATTTGCTTATTAACTTTATGGTTTTGGTATTGGTACACCACCAGACAGTAGGGACAGACCAACAAACAGGGAAGGAATTTACTTAAAAAAACATTATGGAAAATTTGCAGAAGAGGAGAAGCACCGCTTACTGCATTCCCATTATTTTTCTTAATATTTTTTTTCAAGTTGAATTGAGCACTGTTCCCAAAGGTCGTGTTTTGTTTGTCTGGCATTAAGTAGATCTCCTTTTTCTAAAATATTGTCTATTTTTCCTCAGGGTTCTCCTCTGTCTCTGATTCCTTTTAAATGTCACTCTGCTGCTTAGGGCTACTAGTAAGGAGTCTCAGCTGAATGTTTACTATTATATGGCCTATACTTATTTTCTGTGTCAAACCCTGACCTAGTAACCCTCTTCTCCTCCAAATGCCAGAGGTGACGTTTAGTTTTAAATGACTTGGTTGCCTAGGCAGAATTGCTATTAATCAGAACAGAAAAAAGATGTTGGGTAATGGACTTTCTTCAGGAGCAGATTGATACACCATATCTATTGGCAGATAATTTCATTTGTGCCTTGGGAGCGTCTCAAAACTGGAAATATTTTTCGGCAATACACATTGGTGCCATTGTAAGTTTTCATAGTTTTTAATACTTTAATCTGTTGCAGTTTTCGGTGCAAATTCATTTTGAGGCTGTGTTTTTACTCACCGACTTGGCAGATTAATTTTAGTAAATTAATATTTTTAGCAAATACTTTTGGAGACTGTGGAGAATTATAAAATTGTGAAAATAAACATTTCACTGAAAACATTTCATTTGCCTATAAGCCAAATCTCATTGCACAGAAGAATTTTGTCTGTTTTATACACATACGATCTGGGAGTAATATCTTAACATTATTACCTTCATAAACACAAGTGAGTATTTCAATTAAGCATGCATCTGAATAATGAAGGTAGTGATTGCTGCATGCAGTTTCATGCAGGCAATGTGCATATAATGAAAGGTATGTTAACATCTTGAAAACTAGTCAGTTAAGGATTAAAAATAGGCTTAAGTACTATATGAGATCTCTCTATTTGTTTTTTAAATGCTTTTATCTACTTTACTACAGAATGAAGGGCTAATAATAGAGGATGCTGAGTACATAGCAATCATGGTCCAGTTTGCTTAGTGCCTACTCCAAAGCCACTTGAAGCAGTAGGAGCCTTTGCACAGCAGACAAACCAAAAATATTTTTTTCCTTCAAACTCTAATTTACAGGAGCAGAAGTGTTACGTTACATGCACATCTTTTTTACCGTAGTCAGACAATCTATAAAGCTCCTTGTATACATTTTTAAAATAATACAAGCTTTAAAAAAATTTGTTTTTCTAAAACGTTCTGAACAGATGAAGCCTCAATTTTGAAATGATCTTCATAGAAATCAACTCCCATTCTCTCTTAGTCTTCAGAAACAAACAGGCGAAAGGCTAATTGTCCATGGAGGTCATGCTAGCATCAGTGCATGAGTATACATGGTGTTTTACAATAAAAAAAAGTCGCTGTTCCTTTTTCTTGGTCTTTGAATTTTTATGTATCCTGAGAGATTGCCATGGCTCTGAATTTCTAGGCCCCAGTCATTCAAATATAATGATTTAATTCCAGGCCAGGTAAAATTAGCAAGTAAGGCAGGCAAGCCTCAGGCTGCTAAATACAAAGCAGTGAAGCTAATTACAGTACTTCTTATTTCTATGGACATTCGTGTTCATTTTACAGGAGCTGTGCCGTTTCTTGTGTGTATTCAGCATCCCAGCCCAGATTTGTCTTGGACTGCTTCAGACACGTAACTGTGGCTCCCATGGCCAGAGTGCAGCTGCCCTAGGCTCCCACTGCAGTCAGTGGGAAGAGAAAAGCATCCCAAGTGGGTGATTCACGGACCACACCAACGGGCTGGATGGCTCCCATGGAGAGGCTCTCTCTCCCTGCTGATTACAGAGGCAGGCGAGGGTAAATGGGTTCAGCGTGTAGGTGATCAGCCAGGTGGAATGTATCCAGACTTGCTCCAGTGAGTCAGGAGGTGCAGTATCACAGCTGCTTCTGAATCTTTGACTCCAGACCTTTCTGCTTCAGCTATGCCACGTGAATTTCCTGAAAATATTCTTTTATTTTTTTTTAAAGCATAACTAAATAATGTTCAGCCTTATTACCCTGAACTTAAAACTGAAGGGACTTTTAGGTAGATGTCTTTTGTTATATTCAAACAAAAATGTGTTTGAAGATGCGCTGAAGTCAGAATATTCACTTACTGTAGACTGCCTGTGCATTAGATATTAAGGATATATTTCATTCAAGATTGAACTAATTGATACTTTTCTTTAGAAAGTCATTCTGGCTTGGGGATTTCTGCCACTGTACATCAATACAAAACAGACATCAGCTGCAACAATTCTGTGCTGCAAACTGCACAACTGAAGCTGAAGGTAATCTGCAAACCTTTTCAAGGTCAGTGGGTTTGTACTTAAGTGGGTATATGCATTTTTGGTTGTAGGAACAGCAGCTGAATTTAGAAAATATTTATGGTACTGACACGGGTATGATTCCCATTAAAATAAATATTGTAAGTTTATCTTCTCTCTTAAAAGTTTTCTGCACATCTTCAGAGTTTTTTGTCTTGTGGAGACTGTTCTTCCTATCAGACGAAGTAAATCCAACCAAAAATCCTCTGAGATTTCTGATCTGATTTACAGCTGCATAGATCAAACATAAATCCATTTAAATCGGTATGATACAAATAACATGTCGATGTAAAGAATGGTGGCAAGCCACTGTTTCTAGCAACGGTGACTTCTGTTGCCAAAGGGCTGACACGTTTTCTAGTGCACTTATCTCTACACGCTGCATAGCCATTAATTACCCCTGTCCTCTTCTCTATAGGCCACCATACAGTTTCTTTCCCTCTCTTTCCTTCTCCCCCAGGCAAAGAAGCTCTTCTGCTCAGCAACCTCTGGATGCATTTGTTACGGTAGAAGAATGGCCAAGCATCTACTGACAGAAGAATAATTGGTGCTGTCGGCAAAAATCCTGTCCTTTCAGTATGAAATGAGTGAGATGTGTTCAAAACACATTTTTCCAGTGAGGCAGCTGGGAAGGACGAGGCGTAAGCACGGTGCACAGGCTCAGCTCAGAAGGGAGAGGCCTGAGGGCCATCATCTCCCTCAGGAGATGTGGTGTGGAGCGATGTGGTGCGGGCAGGCCTGGCGGCAGCAGGTGGCTTGCCTCAGCCAGCTGGCGAGGGCAGGAAGGGGCTGCCGCGCTGCTGGGCTGGGATAAACACTGGGGCCTCGACCATCATGTGACGGGAAAGCTGAGCTTTTCCTTTCTTTTTTTTTCCCCTCTCTGTTTTTACCATCTTTTGTTTGAACTTCATCATGTGGTTTTGAGGCGTGGGGAGTGGCTGGGTATCTAACCCGGGTCTCCAAAGCGATGCCTTTGATTTAGTACATGGCTCTTACTGAACGTGTCTCCAAGCATAGTGCCTCACTTAATGGCATGGGCGGGGAGCCAGCCCTCTCACTGAACTAATAAAAAAGTCATCGTACTCATTCAGTGAAAATATCTAAGCTGCTCGCGCTCTCAGTGTCGTACAGCATGTCTTGGGGCACGTGCCCGAGTGGAAGGAAAAAGGAAACCATTTTTCTGGTACTACAAATAAATAGGGACGCCAAGAAGTATTTTGGTGTTGTACAGGAAATACCTAGGAGTTCTCTGACCTTATCCTGGGTATTTCACATGTATTATGTACAAGGCAGAGTGTTACACAAAGATCTGATGATTCAGTCGCCCCTGTGGCATTTGCAGCACTGATCCTACCTACACTCGTCTGCCCTGCCCTATGCTGGGCTCCAGGCAGGGGTAGCAATGTGGCTTTGAAATCAGGCCTTCCAGATATTTCTGAGGCACCTTAGAAATTTCTGCTGTATGCAGGGTTTAGCCTTTGAGTGTGGCATTCAGAAAGCAGAGTGCCTGACAAATACATTTGCAGTATAGCATGTGGGAGGCACATTCCTTGAATGGGATAGTCTGCATTCAGGTTCCCTCCTGGACTAAGCCATCCTTTTGGGCATGAATAAAATCCTGGCTCTTTATATGTGAGGAGACAGGGCGTCCCTTCTGTATAAGACATATATGCCGTGCGAATCCTCTTCCTACCTGAGGCTCTGGAGACTGAAACCCATTTCTCAAGAAAGTGTCTAATGACTAACATTTCCATTTCTCCTCTAAGAGTTGTGTAATACAAGACTCGGCAATGACAAAGATCACAGTGGCAACTCCTTTAGGCTGAGGGGAGTCTACAGGTGACACCTCTTGCCTCCTGGATGGGAAGTCTGGCCACAGGTGAGATGAGCTGGGAAAGCTGAATGAGAGTGCCCGTGGCTTGTCAACAGACTGGTTGAAGTGGAGATTAATGTATGGATTTCATTCATATTTACTCTTCAGTTCAGAACTGTGTGCTATGTTCTTTCCTCTGCTTTCATAATGAAGCGTGGTTGTAGTTGGTAGAATGGTTCTGTTATTAACCACTTAAAGGCAAAACAAAACTTAGTTTCAAAAGCAAAAACACCGATGATCTAGGTCATCCCAAACTGAGAGAAAATGTAATGTCATGTTTCAGGATCTCTGTGAATACAGAGCTTAATTTATGAATTTATTCCTTGTAACCTAGATCTAAGAGCAGTTAGCCTGACTGAATGTTGGGTGGTGTCCAGTTTTACAGAGATTGTCAGTTCTGTCCCTATGGTGTTTAACCTTTGTCCTTATATTCACAAACTGTCCATTTGACTCATATATGAAATGAAAATCCAATCAGGCCATATTCCTTCTTTGCATTATTAAAGACAGATAAAAATTATATATGACAAGTTGAAGTGAAATAGTGAAAATGAAATAGATACAGTACAACTGTAAATTTCACTTTTTTTCCAGCCTTGTTTTGCTTTTGCTTGAAAATATTATTCTGAAGATGCTGGTTGACAGCTTCTTAGATGAAAGTCTCCTGTCCACAGAACTGGTAGAGCAGAAGTAATCAAGATAACAGGTAAGGATTTTGCCCGTGCTAGCATGCACTGTCCCACCTGCATTCTCACCCAGAAGGACTTCCTTGACTTGCAACACTGACGAGGCAGAGCCAGAACAAACACCTTCAGTGCATTTGAACTCTGACTCCCAAAGGATGAGGACAAAATAATGAGCGCTGTCCTATCAGCAAAGGTGTCCCATGACTCTGTTGTCCTCAACACCACAGCTGACACACCTGGGGAACATATTCACAGGGTGCAAAAATTCAGACCTCAGCTGAGCACAAGAGGCAAGGCACAACCTGTGAGTCTGCAATACAGGGAACATCTCAGTGCTGAGCACCAATTGCCTGTGCTGGCTTTCATATTTGGATCTCTGCCTCTATGCTGGAGCTCTTTATTGGTTATCAATTAGTGGCGGCTAGATAATTCCATTAAATACTTGAAAGTCTTTTGAAATTTATAGTTGTTATACTTTTTCAACTTCTTTTCCAAAAGTAATTATGCTCCCAATCCTACAAATTGTTTCCTTTTGAATAGCTGCATTTCTGGATTCATTGAAGCAACTGCAGTGTGGAAGCTTTGGCTGGAATTCTACACTCTTTTTTGTCAGTGGAAAAATTGCGCTTTACTAGTAATAAAGAAACCTAAGAAATACTTGATCACAATCAGTTGATTGGAGCTTAATTTAGCATCCTGTAATTGTTATGCTTGCAGATTTTATTTAAAAATTCCACTGTTCATCATGTGATGGTAGTTCAGGCACAACAGTTCAGCTGCAGATGTCCATATCTAGTAACATTTGGAGAATGACAGAAAAATCAGAATTTTTTCATATCTCTACTAGTTTGTTTGTAAAATACGTTTTTCCTCCTCTCAGAATTAACTTGCAATACTCTTCTTCGCTTCAAAATATTTTTCATGCAAGTGTAAGCATGAAATCTGGAAACCAGAAACTAGATCTAGCATAGATCAGTGGATGCAATGTCTGAAATGGCTGTTCCTCTACTACAGGTGAAGAGACTATTTTTCCCTGCAGAGCATTATTTGAAGAGATGGTGTCCAGATTTTTATACATAAATGATTTCACAATGAAAGCAGTAGTTTTCAATATTGAGGGCTTTCTGACAGAAATTAAGCAGGGTGTCACTGGTATTAGACTTGCAGTACAAGTGACAACAGAATCAAGACAGATAAAAAAAAACAAACAACCCTTCACTCCTTCAAAATGTTTAGTTTATTTTCTAAACACTTTTCAGTTTTTAAAATCTCACTTTACTAGACTGGTATCAATTAGACATACTTACATTTTGGTATTTCCTTCCTGAATATTGCGTTATAGAAGAAAGAATCATCTGAAATCTTGCTCTGACAGGTAAGGAAATAGCATCTCTCCTCTTCCCCTGACGTTTTCATTAGATGTGTTTGTGACCGTGCTTAGAAAACTGGGCTAGATTTTCACTCTCACCTGAAGAGTTTGTTTTTCCTAGTGCTTTGCTTAACTTTTAAAAAGCAGGTCATGCTGGCAGAGTATTTTTGTTTACTTTGTAGACTCAGTCACCACCTGTGGTATACAAGTAATATAATCATTGATGAATTGCATGCAACTTATAGGAGAGTTTTGTTAATGGAGGTAAAGACACGATTTGGAGCAATGGAATAGAAGCATTTCTGTGTAGAAGTGTGCTTAGAAATAAAGAATTGATTATGTTCAAGGTAATTTTCAGAACCTAGTTGTTAGCATTAAGTAACTACCTTTGTTTTATCCCCAGAATATGCATTGCTGTACTTCATAACCACGGTTGAGATTCTGTGGTTAGTTTTACATTAATGCGAGTGATATGAACAAGACCCCGAGTATGGGTTGAAACCCTCAGTAACGGGTAGAAAGAGAAAGCTGAATGAAGAACACCTTCCTTCCTCCCCTCCTGTGATCATTTTCTGTAGGTTACATTAAAACCCTAGCTCATAAGCTTCTACATATATCAGTATAAATATATCAAAGCTTATAAATAACAGCATCAAGTCATACTGAGACTATTGGACAACACAGGTTAATTCATAGCATTGGGTCGTTCCCTCTGAAATGGCACAACTGATTTTATCTTTTTTTTAACTAACAATTCTATATAGAAAAGACTGATCTCAGCACTTCTACAATTACTCTTCAACAGTGTCTTAACTAAGTGTTAACTGCGCTAACCAGTATTTGGCAGAACTCGTGACTTGAATGTGCCTCATAATATTTGGCTTTTTCCTTAAAGTTCCAGCTCCCAGGGTCATGTGATAACAACAGAAGGGAAAAAAAAGCCTAGACCTCATGGCTGTGGAGGAAAGCTTAAAAACGTGACCTGAATTCACCCTAAAGACTCAAATACCAAAGGGAAATAAAAGGAGCACAATGTAGTAAATTTGTAATTGTATAGATTTCCATACTTGGGAAAAGGAAGAGTGACTCATTAATGATTCTTTCTATTCGGTGCTGGGTGTCGATATGTTGTGTTTACAAATTAGGTGTCACATAATCCAGTCACAAAACTGCACGAGCTTCCGTGCAGGGGCTGTTACTTTTTGGCATGACGTGCTTCTGTCTGTGTAACTGCTCCCTGATGTTTTTCAGAGCTTTGCACTACAAAAGCAAGAACGGGAACCAAAATGCAAATGTTTTATTCAGAGTAGTAACACAACTCTTTCACAGAGTTTTAAAAGGAATGGACAGAAAGGATTTCTCCAAGCTTTGCCTACAAATTCCAGCCTTATTCAGGTGCACGGAAAAAGCTTTAAAAACACAATCATCCAGGAACAGAGTGAAAACTATGTACACACAAGTGGAAAACACATATATGCTGTTTTGGAAACAGCTCACACTGGAAAAAAAAAATAGCATTATTCTGTCAGTGTACCCAAAGCTCATTTCCTGTTGGGAAGGGGCTGTGCCGGTGAGGCCACGTCTGGCTGCTGGGGCTGAGGCTGTGCTGAGGGCCAGGCTGTGCCCCTCTTGCAGTCCGGGCCCACTGGGTGATGCCAATGAACCCTTTGCAGTCCAGCCTGACACGTGCTGCACCTGTTACTGTGGCAGAAAGCTCGGCACACAGTTTTCACCACTGTTAAACCCTTTTACAACTCCTGTTCCGCACAGGCAGGAGCAGGGAGATGCTGGCTTCTCCAGCCACTTTACTCATGCCAGAGCTGGTAAGTTACACAATGTCGCTGCTTAAAACCATTGCCTCATAGCTCTGTAAGACCCAAACGCAGCTCCACCTGCCAAATTTTTTAAGGTTTGCTGCAAGCACGCAGGTGGTGGGCCAAGGGCAGAGGAGCAGGCCGGGGGCAGGTGGTGGGCTGCGGGCTGGGGAAGGGGCTGAGGGCTGGTGAACGGGCCGAGGCGCCGGCACTGAGGCAGAGCCAGGCTGCAGCCGGGCGATGCCGGCAGCAGGCAGCGTGCTGGCGGCAGCGGGCAGACCCGCCTGGCAGGGCCGTGCCGCAACACGCAGGGCCCCTGGGGGAAGGCTGCTCCGGCCGTCACTGCTTGCGGTGGCGGCCCTGGCTGCGGTCCTGCCCTGCTGCTCAGCACGCACGCCTCCCACCCGCGGCCCTGCTGCCAGGACGGGGTAGCCCTCCTGTCGGGCGGGTGCCCGTGGGCGGTGAGAGTATCGCTGATAGGGGCAGGGAAGGGTGCTCCCGGGGCCTGCGCGGGGGAGCACCACTCAAACGCAGGGCCGGAGCACGGGAGCAACGCGCAACCCGCGGCAGCGGGACCGGCGCCGGGAGCGGTGAGGAGGGCGGGGCCGTGCGCCCGACCCCCCGCGCGGTGCATTGTGGGCCTCGCACTGATTTATGCGGGAGCCGCAGAGGGCGCCGGGAGACGCGGGAGGCGGCGGCGCGGAGGCGGTGGCGCTGCGGGACGGCGGCGGCGGCGATCCGGGATCTCGGAGTGCGTGGGGCCTTCACCGCTCCCTCAGGCCTCGGCGGTATCGCCGGGCCTAGGCCGCCGCCGTCGCGGGACACAGC
>WBMW01000442.1:766393-801985 GCA_013396635.1 Penelope pileata
TCGGGGCCGGGCCCACCCCAGTCCGACGGAGGACTGACGGCGGCGGAACGACGGGGGCTCCGTACCCGCCTCTTCCAGCCCGACACCGGCGCCGCGCTGTTGGGATTATAAATGTTCGAACTAAGACCCAGGAAACTGAAAGGAGAGCCTCCTGCTGGAATTAAGCGAAGAGAAAAGAAAGGAGGTTTTTCCAAAGCCTTTACGAGAAAACCCGAGCCGTTTTCCCCTGCTGTCCGTATTCTGTTCAATAATGCGATTGTGACCTGAGTGGGATTTCTGAGCGATGAGCTCCTGAAGCTTGCTGCAGGACCGCTGCATCAGACGGCATTTTTCCCTCTGCACATGGTTCCCCTGTCCCAGCTGTTGCGGGACCCGGGGGCCAGCAGTAGACGGGAAGCTGAGACAGTTTATTTTCACATTCTTCTGTGCTGGGGACTTGGCTAGTTAGCTGAAGTTGCTGCTGCTTTTTATTGGATCTGCTCTTTACTGGGCAGATTTATTTGTTTTCATGTGCACGGGGTGTTTCAGTTAAACAGACATTGGACTCGAGCTGAATGGATGCTTTGCAACCCACAAGGTTTTGGAGGATAACAAAAAACAACTAAAAACAGAAGAACTGGTACTGCAGGAAACCTGGGGCCCATTTTCCGAGCCTTTTTATTTTATTGAGCAAGGTAAATAATGCAGTGGTGTTGAAAACACAGGGCTTATGGTAATCATGCATGAAAATGTTACAGAGCACTTCAGGCTGCTCAGAATCTTTCAGCAGATTCAGAGGTGTGGTCCTGTTAAAAGGCTCTGAATAAGTTGAGTTTTTCCTTAAAAGAGCATGAGGCTTAAGGTTGACAACAGACTGATAACTGAGAGAAGCGTTTCTTTTTTGTTTAAGTTCTGGAAATCTGAGATGTTGAGGGAGGCTGTCTAAAGAGCTTCGAAAGTGTAAGTGGTCCAGTGAAAGTGAGCAGTAATTAGATGTGTTTTTCCACGCTTTTCAAAACCTTGATGTCTTAGCCACCTGTTGGGGTCTCCTAAAAGTCCTTCCAGTTTGACTGTCGTTAAGTACTTATATTTGCATAATTAACTGTATTCATACTCTGCCTTGAATTATTTTTGCTTACCTTTACTGTTTTTTTTCACAGTGACAGCTGCTACCACTTTGTAATGAATTTTTTTCTTTTTATCTTCCTTTACATTTTTATCTCCTGAATTGGACTGTGTGGATTTACCACTAATTCCTATGCATTGCTTTTACTGTAGAGTTTCTGCAAGCCGGCAGCATAAGCTCAAAGTACTGTTTTAGATACTATCTTAATATGCTTGAAGAGTTGGAAGAAGCATATGATAATTCTCAAAATATGCCGTGTAATCAGTAACTGGTTTAAGTATATAATTTTTGGTGGCTTGCTGCGTGCCTTATCTTTGTTTTTTAAAGATCTCAGCAGCAGTTTGTTCTTAACAAAAATATAAATCCATTAAAATGACATCATCGTTTGAAACGTAGCTGTAAAAATCTGGTTTTGCAAGATGTCACAGGATTCTCATTATGAAGTGATGTCTTGATTAAATTGATTCTATACCTTTTCACCTGCAATCTTAATGAAATAGTGGCAGGCACTAAGGTGTTGGCAACCTTTGCTGATGCTATCGTTGACGGAGCTAAGCTGGTATTATGTGTAGTATCCCAAATCCCTTTGTTTATCCTGTTTAGATTTGTTTGACTCAAACTTACGGTCTTTGTTTTGTCTTGTTTTGTTTCAAGATGATGTGTGAGGTGATGCCAACCATCAGTGAGGCAGAGATTCCCTCTGGGGGAAATGGAGGCCATGGTTCAGGTTCCCCATTACAGTCAGATGCTGATTCCCATTTTGAGCAGTTAATGGTATCCATGTTGGAAGAAAGGGATCGCCTTCTGGAAACGCTAAGAGAAACTCAGGAGACGCTAGCATTGACCCAGGGCAAGCTACATGAAGTTGGTCATGAAAGAGATTCCTTGCAGAGACAGCTCAATACTGCACTTCCACAGGTATGGACATCTCAAAAGGAGGGTATTTCTTGATCATTTTCTTGTGATTATTGTTGCCTTTTTGTATATTCAGTTTACCGAACAGGTTATGCTAGGGGAAGATCAGTCTAACCTAATACCTTCCTGAAGTGTCTGTTGGTACTTGCTCTCTTTGAGAAAGATAGAAGATCAAGGCAAGTGGAGAAAAGAACCCTTTCCCTCCAGTGTGCTTTCCCTGTTTCTGGCATTTCTTTGGCTCAGGGGTAGCCGGAGTATGAGATCTTTACTACGTCACTTTGATAGAACTCAGTGGCCTTTCTTCCATCACTAGTATTATTATTTCTGTTTTTAACTGTTTCTAACTACCTGATTCATTTGTGTGCTTTAAAATTACATATAGACCACTTTGGGAAAGAAAGCAGACCATGCCCCGCTACTGTTGGTTGAAAAGCTTAAGACTGCTGCCTTGTGAATTCATGCTGAGTGGTTGGGGCATTTTAGAAGTCTGAGTGTGATGCTTAACTCAGAATGCTTTGGAGAGGTGGTTTGGGTTTTGTTTTTGTTTTTTTTTTTTTGGTCTAGTTAGGAGTTAATAACTTTTGACTTCTGGAGGATGCAGCATGCCAGCATAGCCTGTAGCATATTGTATAGGGCAGTAGTGTGTGGTTGGTGGAGATCATAGATGTCTACAGAGCTTTTTATCCATCCCGGTCTTAATAAATAAATAAAACCAAAACCAGCTGAACTTTGAACACTCTGGAAAGTATTTGGTTGTAGGCAAAGCAGAGACCACTTCCAGCTGTCAGTTAACTATTGATAGCCTTGCACTTCCCAGCCTGCCTGGCTGTTGTCCCGGCTATGTCATGGTGATGATGGACTTGCAGACGTTACTCCAGTTTTTACAAGTGTTTGGGTATTCTTAAGTATTGTTGCTAGTGTTTATGCAGCTTAAAGCAGTAGTTTTAAACCCTCCTCTTTCCACTGCAGTCGTCGTCATGTAGTCCCTGTATGACTGTTGATATGTTAAATAGTACTGGAAGTTTTACTCAGGGACAGAAACTAGAAAGTAATGCATGTTAATGTAGTTGAATTACAATGTTATGATGGAGATCAGAAAGGAGAAGTTTCCAACCTTTGCTGCTCCCTGTGTTAAATCATGTGCTGCAGGCAAAAATCATTCTTTGTTTTTCTGTTGCTTTTTATTGTAATTGTTGTGGCTTCTCTGTAGCTGCTGTTTCAGGTCTGCTGCATTAATGGGTGCCGTTAACCAATTGGATTATCTGTAAACTGTTACACTTGAATTTGTGACTGAGACACCAAACTCTAAGCCCTACTCTATCTTTCCTTTTCAGTTGTACATTTTCCTTCTTTAATCTTTTAAGCTACTAGTGTGTAAACGCTTCTTTCTAAACATTTATGAAAGGTTCAGGCGGTTCAATGATTCCCAGTTTCGTGTGTGTCATACTTGTATGGTTTCATGTGAAATCAATAGGAAAGTAAATCTCATAGTTCCATTGAGAAAGACATTTTACTGCAACTTTACATCAAAACACTGCAAGAATGGATTTTTGTAGATTGCTGTTGGAAAACGTTGTGCTGTGAAAACTATACAGCTTTTATCCACAGTGGTGCTTAAGCTCAAATGATTGGGGAAAGTGATAATTGACGGTGCTTTCAAAAGTTATGTTCACAAAACTTGCTATTCTTTCTGCAAATCAGAAATATCTTCTGGATTTGACAAATTCTTGTTGTTATGGTAACAACTTGGTTACTTCAGATTAGTCAATTTCTGACAAAATTCTAGTTTAAATTCTGATAAGCGTTCACTGGGAAAACTTTCTGGTGGCTACGGTATTTGGAACCAGGCAAACATTTTTGTTAATTATTTCAAGCTGAGCATTCTTTTGAACTACTGTCTCAAACGAGCCTTTGTTTAGCTGTGGATTTCAAGTAGGGGCAGAAGCAGGAGAACTTTACTGACAACTGCATTACATTTTTTTTCAGGAAAAGGGATTTAGCAGTGACTTTTTTTTTTTCTCAAAGTTTTTTAAAACAGTAGATATTTTCAATTTAGTGGAAAGATGAGAAGATCAGTTTGAGTAGTTGTACAAATACTAGTATAATGGCATGAATTACTGAGTCAATATCTAAATGTATTGTTTCTCCCTTGGCCTAGTGTGTACGTACAACTAGTCTTTGTAGTTGATTCTGGAGTACTTAATCCTCAGCAGTACTAAATTACTTGTTTGCACGTGCCTTTTCCCTAGTTAACTATTTAGCTGAATCAACGAGTTAGACTGTTCCGATGATTGATGGAAACTACTTCTATGTAAGAGGGGATGGCCAATTGCTTCTACACCAAAGCTTCTCTGGTTTTGGTGTGAAGACGCTCCATCCCTATTGGCATCCCTCTACTAAATCCCCTATGTTCACTGAGTTTCTGCGTATTGGAAAGGAGCCTGTACCTCTGTGTGTGTAGTTACAAAATGTCCAATCGTTACTTGTGTATTTGCACATCATTGAAAGTTATAAAAATGCAGTTTATCCTGCAGCAATGATGACTGTTGTCCAAAATGTTAGAGAAGTAGTCTCTTCTGCGCTTACAGTATGGTGGGCAGCTTGTAATGTAAAGGCATCTGTTCTTGCTTGTGTAAAACCAGAACAGCTGTTCAGGGGAGGAAGACTTTTGTTGTGGTTCTCTAGTTCGCAGAGAACATTTTCTTACAGGTGTGCTTTGTTGTGTTCGTGTGTAAAATTGACAAGCTTTTCTTGTATGAGCAGCTGGAAATGAAATTTGTCAATGTTGCCTTGACAAACTAACAGTTCAGTTTCTGTTTAATTTAGCAATGCTTTTTGTTTTCTGGGCGTTACCATCTCTTACGTTGGTTAAAATTAACTGTGACCTTGGAAGATGAATTGGATGAAATCAAACTGCCATGTAAGAAGTCAAAATTAGTTTTATTCTTCCTAGTATTCTTCACAGAAATAATGGAAATGAGCATTTTACTTTGAGAAATTAAGTATCTTGTCTTTTCAGTGCAAACACATTCAGTTATGATCTAATTATGGTCAGGTGAAAAACTGCCTCTGTTATTTTCTGTGCCCTTTATGTGCCTTCTAGAGTGTTTTCTACGAAATTTAAGATTAGCATGCCTAAAATTTGTAAATTAATCTGAGAAACACGTAGGACACTGATGCATTCAGAACTCACCCTTTGAACTTAAGGATGATGAGTTCCTGGTGACGGCCAGTTTCTGCGTTGAGGTGTGACAGACTGGGCTTTGGCTGGTTGATAGAATTCCACGCAGGGGTTTCTGTAAATGACAACATCATGCTTGTTTTGGATAGAGAAGACGGGCATTTAATTTACAGGCTTGTACCTAATGCAAATAAACGTACAGCTGATGAATTCACGGCAGCTTTTATCAGGATGATAACTATGGGACCATTTTCCAAGCTGATGAACAAATGCTATGCTTTTGTAACGTAGCAGCGCTCTTACTAAGATCCACCTTAACCTTACACTCGTAGTCTTTTAGTCTGAAATTTATCATGCTCTTTTCTGTGTGAGGTAGGTTCATAAGTTAAATTTAGTTCTTGTTGTGTTTGTTGTGATTCTGTTCTGTGTTCAGAATGTACTCGAGGGGACGTAGATTAGGGACAGATGAGAATTTTGTTAGCAGCTCTGTGCGTGCATGTATGTGTAGAAGTAAGAAAACTTTTATTGTAGTGTGGATTTAAATATGGAAAAAAGCTGCCTGTAATTTTGGTTTGGCTTCAGCTTTACTAGAGTGCCTACTGTATCTTAATTTAAAGCAAATCCTTACTAGGTCATCTTTAGTTGCATTCTGTCTATAATAAGTATTTTATCACTGCTACATGCTTCAGTTAAAAAACAAAAATAGTGTGTCTGTTTATATTTATGCTCGAATTCAGCTCTGTCTCTATATAGTGATTTTTCCTACTCAGAATTTTGATGTCTTGCATGTGAGGAAGACATGTTGGGTCTGAAGCCTTCCCTGATGTCGTTCTGTAACGATGAACGTATGGATTTAGTTGTCATTTTAATAATGGCATTATCTGGATTTCCTCCAGGTAAATTTTAAATAATACCGGATGTTGTAGACAGAGAACCGAGCTCTTGAACTGTGCATAGATATGAAGAACACAGCTGCGGAAAGTACATTAAGTGAAGGATTTGCCAAACTTTGCAGTAGCTGAAATTTCCGTAGCATTTTAAGTGCAGCTCCATTTACAGTGTTCACAACTATTCAGCCTTGGGGTGAACAGCAAGATGAGATCCTGGCTTCCGCGTGAAAGCCATTAGTCTCCGCAGTGAGCTGCCTATCCAGAAATGAGAGAGGTATGAACAAGTTTCATTGGTGCATACCTCTGTCAGAGCAGACATAGCCTCCATTTCTCCGCTACCATTCTGACAGCAAAGATGAACACAACTCTTTCAGTTGCTTTTTCAGACAAGTACAGTTTTATTCTTGTTTATGTTCAGTTTTCTGCATTTGACTCGCTGCTTACTGTTAGTAAATTGCTGGGTTGTCTTTATCCACACTAGCTGAAGTCAGAGGGAGGTATGAATTGATGTTTAGAATTCTTCGGTGACTGTATCAATAAATCTCAGCTTCCCTAGTGCTTTTTCATTGCAGGGCACAGAAACGGACTGTTTGTGTCCAAAACCTTCAGAAAATGAGGGGTTATCTGGAAGTAGACTCTGGTCGAAGAGGTTGGGTAGCTGTGCTTCAACAATGTTGTGGTCTGTAGGAGTGTGTTCAGGACCGAACCTCTAGTGTGTGTGCCGACTTCTCAGTTTTTCATTTAAACAGGTTTGTGCAAGTTTGTTGAAGCATCCCACCCCAATCCAGCAGTCATTTTTGTATTGTGACTGTCTGTGTACACTGTGCTTCTGATACAGATTTTCTTGATTATAAGGCTATCTTCTTGCTGGATTAAATTTTAAATTAATTTTACATTTTTTTGTATTTCAGGGCAAATGTTAGTGCTCTTATGATGTTTCATCAGTTCCCTTTATAAAAAATGTGAAGTCTAAAGCTGTTGGTTTTGTTTTCTTTAGCTGATCAGCAGGAAGGATGTATTGGTGACTACATAAAAATGCTTTTTGTTTTTAATGGTCGTTTGTGGGTACAGCCCTTGAAAGATGAGCTGGTGATTATTTTTCCCACTCTTCAGCTGGTGTGCAAATGTCTGATAATGGGTTTATTAACTTTTGATGCGCTGTAGTCTGCGTTGCAGTCTGATGAACAGGCTGTATATAAGCTTCAGTGAGAAGAGCTAGAACCTAAGCAAGCGGTTTATAAAACATAGTGTGTTCAGAATGAGGTGAACTTTGTGTATACGTTCATTTATGCTAACTTGCCTGTAGCCACCTGTACAACAAGGGGCGTTTGTTTTGAAACTCTGAAAAGAGAGAATTCTTCATCTCCATCTGCCAGCTCTTCTGCTTTCTCTCTGCTTTTTATATCTCAGAACTTCTTTTAAGCTGATGGTTCCAAGACTTGGTTTGTGTGGCTGCTTAGATGCAATTTCTATCTAGGTGTTTAAAAAAAAAAGAAAAAAAACCAAAACTGTTGACCTTATTTAAACATAAACAACAATTAGAAATGGTTTTTTTCCCTCTTAGAAGTTCTCGATGTTTTAACATTCATTGCTCTGTGACTTAGTTTCTCCATTCTGGTGTTCATTTAGGATTGGTGGATATTATCTTTATTAACACTATAGGATTTGAACTTAAGACTAAGTTTGTTTGTGGTATATATGCTTGTATTGAAAGTTAACAGCCTAGGGGAAACTTGACAGTCAGGTGCTTTCGGAATACTCATCAAAAGACTGCAGATAACAAACACTCCTCATCTCAGTTTTACTGAGTTACACTTGGAACGTATTCACTTTGCATGATGCGATAACACCACATTAACAATCAGAAGACACCTTCCAGAACATAGCGTAGAAACTTCAGTCAATATGTAAATCATACATTATTAGGAATGTTCTCAGGGAACCCGAATCTTTGGAAAGAACGTGTTAGCTGTCCACCAGTAATGTTGGTTTTCATGCTTTCTAACTTAGCCCTTCATCACAGTACTCAGTAGATATAGTTCACTCTTTCACTTAATTTTGCATTTTTTATTTTCCTCCTTTAAAGGAATGTGATAGGTGCCTTTATGCAGGCTGCTTTTTGCACTTAAGGCTGTTTACAACTTCAGGTCTGTAAGACTGAATGGTACGTATTGACACGTGTTAGAAAATACTTGTTATAATTTCTTGGACGTTTGAATCTCAGTCTGCAAATACTGAGAAGTACATTTGCATTGTGTGTGTCGGGTAATCTGAGTGTTCATAACTTTCCAAGTGCTTTTTTTTGGTAAGCTTGTCTATGAAGTCTCCAGATGCGAATGGGGAAATGTGTGGAGGTGCTTGCCAGGAAAAATGTCTTCACATTCTCCAGGCTGAAAAAAGAATTTTTTTGTTGTTGAGTGGAGGTTTTTTTTTTTTTTTTTTTCTGTATTCAACTTCACTTCTTTTCACAGAAGTGCATGCAAATACTGTTTCTGCATTTTGTAAGCTCCAGCTAATTTTTTAGTGAGCTGTGTGTATCTGCAGGTCAGTTGAGGAGATGATTCTCCTAGTTTATATATTCAGAACTGAAGGATGACAGTGGTTATAATACTTTTTAAAAGTACCACTTAGTTTGATTCTGATGTTTTCCTTTGGATCCTTTGTAAGCTGATGTCAGTTGTTGGTTGTCTTTTGCCTGTGACCTTTATCTGCTTCAGACTTTACCTTGAGTTTTGTAAAAGCTCTGCTGAAAATCAGCTCATGACTGGCTGTCATGACAAGGCTCTAGGGCCCGTTCCTACAGTGGCTGCAGCTGTTATGTTTTTGAGAAGCTTTATTGCTTAATCTTCTGTTATTCCACAGTGGCTAGCCTTGAACTGTGCTCATGTGTTTATGTTCATGTCTACTCAGGAAATGGTTTTTGAGGATGGTAGTGAAAATTTTAACTGGAATATAATTTTGGTTGCATTTGAAATGTACTGTGACTTTTTGTTGAGTGCAAACAAATAAGAGCAGTCAACATATCTTTTCCTGTAGCTCTTCTGTTTTATAGATGTTTAGAAATAGTATTTGGCTTTAGAGCTTTTCTGAAGTACTCCAGGCTGCTGTGATGAAAAGGTCCTTATGTTCTCAGTGTTAGGCACAGAAGGATATCTTCAGGACAGATTTTAAACAAATGCCATCAATGAAGTGGCAAAAAGCTTGAAAATTGTTATGTATCTGTCTAGTCTTGTTAATAGGAGGGATGAAAAAAGACATTCACTTGGGGGGGAAAAAAAATGAAGTGTTTTCCATTTTCTGCAACAGCAAAATGGGCAGCATTTGATTTTCTCTGTAGAAGAGCCTCTGTTTGGATGTGCTCAGAGCCATGCTGTGTTGTGCCTTACCCTCTATTGCTAGTATATGGTATAGTTGGTTACCCAGTTCTGTTTGGCATCTAATCGTCTAGAAATGTTCTGCCCTTGCTTTCTAACAGCCCTGCTTCCCATTTATAAATACAAACAAATTTAGTCCTGTTCAATTTAAATGTTTTGTAGAGAAACATTGCATTTGAAAACATATTTCTCTTTTTTAAGAGCTTCAGGCTAGAATATCTGATGAAAGTGAGTAGAGAATGTATACCTCAGGTTAACAAACTAAACTGTAGAAGTGCTTTTTCTCACCTAAAATTTATGGAATGGCATACATTATGGGGATATAATTGTATAAGCCTAGGTAGTTGATTACTTTACAGTTTAAGAACAAAATAAACAAAGCAAAAATGTTCAGGAGATACAGTTTAAACAAAGAAATTGTTTCTCAACCTATACAGAGTTTAGCTACTGCTGTCTGGATGGTTGAAAGGCTTAACTACAAATGTTCGTGTAAACAAACTACCTTGCAGCTGAGTGAAGTTGAATAGTTGTCTTCTCAATGCTGACAATTTCCTCTAATGAGAAATTGTATCTATTTTGGCTAACTTGTAAAGGAATTTTGGCTACCCAAATTCTCAGTGTGAATGGTAAAACTTTCTTTAATGTGGAGAGGGTTCGCTCAATAAAGAGGTTCATAAATTCCTGTTATTTTAATGGTACTGGTTATCTCAGTAAACACTAACCAATTTGATTTACCTTTTTTTTTTAAAAAAAAAAAAAACAAAACAAACCTACATATGAATTTCAAGTTCACTACTGAAACAAGCTGCTGGAAAGGTGGAGAGGTCTGAAAATGGAATTGCTTCCTTGTTTTATTGTGTGCTGAACACAAACTGCTTAATAACAAAAAAAATCACAGTGTAAATCTCAAACTGTTTTCAAAAAGAAAATTGAGCAGAAAAGGAATTCTGTTGCATGCATTTGAAAAGACTTCTGACTTGATCAATGGCAGAGTTTAAATTGTGGATTTGTGCATTTGAATTATGGGTTCTCACATGCTTGTCACAGAAATCATGTAACAATATCTACTCTAGCCTTCAGAATGTCATAGTTTGAACTCATTTTCTCTACACTTGTACCCATAAAAGGGAAATCTGATAGCTCAAGCGGTGTTTTGCGCATAAATTCTGTTAGTAGCTGTACTTTTCACTGTCGTCTGTGAATGAATAAGATTTGTGAATTCATTGTTCCCAAGGGGAAACCTGTACTCTAGGTAATGTAATATTCTTCAAGATTCTGTTATGTCGTATTTAGAATCCTGACTGACATCTCACAATTCAATATCTTGCTTCTACTAGGATTTAGGCCGTGGGCTACCTCTAGCATCTTGAGCGGAAAACACAAATGAAGCTTCTGACCCAATTCACAAGTCATTTAAAGATGTGAATGGGATTTTGTTATATGAAGAGTTACCTGCAGTACTAGAAGTTCTTCAGATAATCTACACTTTATGGATATAGAGGATGAATCTACACCTTAAAGACCATGATTGGAAGAGCAGAGCGTGTGTGGAGAACAGTCTTGTAGACCTTGAATTTATTGGTGAATTGGGTTGGGGTCTTTACACGTGTATATAGGGAAACATCTAAAATTGAAATTTCTCTTCAAAGCTCTCTCTATTTGCTATATTGAGTAAATGACTAAAGTTTGGCTTAGATAATTTCAGGGGTGCCTTGGTACTGTGAATCTTTATTTCTAGACTACTGTGTTTTTCTTGCAGTGTTAACACTTTAGTGCAGTTCATAGGGATAAGTCCCTGAAGGTCATGCTTTGTTAGCTTTGTGTTGAAGAGCGTGGGGCAGGTGCATCCAGTATTTTTTCTCTTTTAGAACATGCAGCTTGAGTTATCAGAATGTCTTTCGAGGGTGTGGTTCAACAATACTATCTTCTAAAATTTGAGCCTTTGTTTCAAGAAATCTGGAATTAGGTCTTGTAAAGTAGAAATTAAAAGGCTTTTTAGGGTTTTAGCTTTCAGTGCTTGCCCATGCAGGAAAGAAGCTGCCCTTTTCTCCTCCTGTAATCTTCTTTATGCTGATACTTATGTTGGTGCAACTGACCCATGGTTGAAACTGCGGTCTTTAGACTGCCTAGTTTTGTGTAATGGTTATAAAAGATTGTCCTGGGAGGTGGAGAGGTGAAATGGGCTAAGCTTGTCTTTTCTCTAAACTGAGTGCAAGGCCTCAGGGTTTCCTAGCTGCATCATCTTTCCCTTATTTGTAGCCCAGTGTGGAACAGGAGATTCTTCCACTTCGCAGACCAGGCTCCTCACCAATCCGTCTTTTGCTCCAGCATCTGTTACTGGTTACAGCATGTTAGCAGACTGTGCTCTTTTCTCCTTTCTTCCTTCCTTGCTGTCTGGTGTTATTCATATCCCTGGATGTGTTCTGTGATGTTACATGTTTTTTGGGTTCAGGTGGTTGTTACGAAGTTATTGAAGTTTCTTTTGTGCAGTCAAAACAAGCGAAGAACAAAACATAAATAAAAGCTTAAGAAACAAATTTTGACGACCTGTGTTACTGGGTTAAGCTTTTGTGTTTAAATATTGGGCATGTCTGTTTTAAGGTTATACTGAGTTTGTACTCTTTTTGAATAGGCTTCAGAGTAGCTTTTATTTAGAAAAACGAAGTTAACTTTTCCATAGAATGATCTGATTGCATTAGTCCTAATATTGTAGATTTGTGTATTTAGCTTCAGTTAATAAATTCACTTAGCATGTAAGCTGGGTGATTGAATACAAAGAACTAGAAAAATAAAATGTCAAGGGCCTGTGAGCTGAATGACGTGCTGAAGGGATCTGTCTGTCCTCACTGGGTGTTACTTGCTTAAACAAGTTCGAAACTATAAAACTGAACTGTTCATCAGTTGGCAAAAAAATAAATGTGTGTGTATATGTGTATATAATAGCAGAGGGGGAATTCATGTTGATGCTTGTTTAACAAGGGTGGCTTGACCAGCCTTACTCAGATATTCCCAAGCACTCCCTTTTAACACAGGGTGAAAAACGCACTTAACAACTACTGGCCACAGAGCTAAACCTGACAACTAGAGGCCAGGATTAATGGCAGGAGTAGGACAGAGCAGTGTCTCAGCTGCTGCTTACAGTTTTTGCAAGCAGAGATATCTCGCCTCTGAAATAATCATGCATGAAGGATCTTATTCTGGGTTTATTTCTGAGGAAAAAATGTGAATTGTTATTCATGTGAGGATTAAGATGCTGAAATTTGGTACTTGGAATTAAATGATATTTAGTTCTTAACTTGTAGGAATTCAATATTAGATGTTTGCTGAGCAAGAATTGTGCTGTTCCTTGTGAGTGCAGTGCATTTGGAGGTGATGTACAGAAAAAAATACATATCTTGCCCAAGGAAACTGACAGCTTGATATTGTTTACAACTTGTTTCAGCTTTCGTAGTAGCTGCTCAGTGTCCACAATGGAGCGTCCCACTAAAAGCAGTGAACTTCGGTTAAATTTTCTGATCTACCTTGCAGTTATTGTACAGTTTGGCCTTTTTGGGGAAGCACTATGCATGTGGAAATTCTCTAGAGGATCCCAGGAGATCTTGACAGCTTTTATGTGGAGAGGAAAAACTTAAATGAAATCTCTATAGTGTCATATTAAATATGGAGACTGGTTTTGCCCTGTGTCTTGTCAAACTGGTAAAGCAAGATTCTTACTCTTAATTAAGTACAACTGTATTCTCCTTTTGCCATAGTGGATATGGGTGTGGGTAAGTTTTTTACTGACATGGACTCCAAAAATGGAGATGCCTAAAGCTACAACTAAGAAGTTGTCCTGCTACTTGCTGTATTAGTTACTAATGAAAGTAGGTTAGGCTAGGGGTGCAGGAATGTGGTCATTCACACTGTGAAACCCTTCAAATTCTCTGATTCAGACTGTAAATGAGAGAGAGCAGTTTGTTTTCCTAAAACCCCCCCAAATATTTTTCAAAGTGTTTCTCTGTTAAGGTAAACTGTTGGTCTGTACTATGAATACTGAGACTTGCACAGTATTGGAAAGGATTACTGTATTACTGATCAGTCTGCACAAAGTAGCCAAACACTCCCTAAGTTTAAAAGCCTGCTTCTCATGCCTGGTGACTGAAGCTTTCCTGGTGCATGTTTAGCTGACCTTGGATGTGTATTCAGAGGGCAGTGAGACCCTGGTACAGGCTGCCCAGAGAAGCTGTGGATGCCCCATCCCTGGAGGTGGTCATGGCCAGGTTGGATAGGGCCCTGGGCAGCTTGATCTGGTGGGTGGCAACCCTGCCCATGGCAGGGGAGTTGGAACTGGATGGGCTTTCAAGTCCCTTCCAACCCAGGCCATTCTGTGATTTATTGGAGCTGGGCACGTTGGGCATGGCTCTGAGTACTGCTGTCATACCTGCCCTTTTGGGCTCATCCACCAGCAGTGAAGGTGGAACTCTGTGGAACCACCGCAATGAAAAGACTGAAGCCATGGGGTTGAAAAAAGCTTTTTGCCACCACTGCATGTAAGTAGACAGTAAGTTTTTGAGAACAGCTTTGTAGTGCTTGAGCTTGCTGCTGGGTGGCTGTTAGTTAACAGCAGTTGTAACTGTTCTACTTCTGAACTTGTTTACTCTGAAGATTCACTATGTAGCTTCAGTAGCAGCAACATTTTGCAACTACTTTACAAAGACAAGAGAAGAAAAGGTCTTAAAACTGGGTTTTGTAGTTAGTATTTAGTTTTTTCTTTTCTTGTTAATTCTTAGTGCNTAGGGGTGAGGTGGAATTACTTGGGTATAGTTGTTTGTTGATTCAGTATGTAATCTTTGGTACACATCTGTAGCTGTAAAAGTAGTTTGTAAGTCAACACAGCCTTTTTAACAGAGAAAATAGGTGGTGCCTGCTCTGAGTTAACTGAAAATAGACACTGTGATCCACTGTACTTGGAACAGGCCACAGGTGCTGCTGATGGTTTGTTAAAGTTGATGAACAGGTGAAGCTACTTGAAGAAAATGTGGACTCTTCATCTGTCAGTGATGTCAAGGCTATTTGCTCTATAGGAAGGTGCTTAGTAAACTGCAGAATTAGACTTAAACCAAGAGTAACTGGGTGATAGTTTCTGGCCAGTTTGAACACTCTTGTATGCTCATTGCTGAATTTCACAGACTTGTGAAGAGGTGGGTTTAGCACTGAAGAAAACAGGATGCTGCTGTAGCTTAGTTCTGACTTCAGGCTTGTTGCTGGCAAACAGTCTTGTAGGTGGTGTTCGCTGTGTACGTGCCTGTTGTGTTCCCTGTGGTGTATGTAGGTCTGGGTAATGGAGGAGCCTGGAGATGCTCAGCGACCAGCATGCCTACCTTTCACTGTAAGATGCTGCATATAATCCGTGGCTATTCGCTGTCCAGTGGTGCACCAAGGTACATCTTTGCACTTAGTCTCATATGCCTAACAGTGATAGTTTGCACGATTTAGAGAAAATGAAATTTGATAGCGTAGGTGGTAATGATTTTGCTAGCTTGAGTAGCTTACGTTGGCTGCATTTAAGGAGTTGAGTGTAGGTAGTTCCTGTTTGCCTGTCTCTGACCTGCAGTTCAGTCTGTCTACTCAGGTTTACAGGCTCGTTTTCCAAAGAGTGTGTATGAACTGCGGGTGTTGATTAGTGTGCTGAAAGGAGGACCTCTGATCTTTCAAGAGGTCAAAGATTCAGCTATGTTTGGGTTTCTTTTGTGCTTCCGTGCTCCAATAGGACATGTTTGTCAGAAACATTGTTCAGGGAAGGAGGAGCTTTAGAAGGGAGAACATAGAACTGATGTGTTTCCTGCCCCTTTTTCTGCTAATTCTATATTCCTCTTGCAAAGCTGCCAAATATTGTCCATCTTCATTTATGTTCTCTTGCACTTCCACGTGCAGCACTTCCTGAAAGTTCTTAGCAATGAAGTCTAGACTTAGTGTTTTGTAGCTAAGGCTCAGTGAATATTGCACATAAGTTTGATCAACTCAGTCAAGACAATAACTGGAAACCTATTTATTGCCGTGGAGATCTGGTTTTACTCTGAACTTTTCCATTTTTACACTTGGGCATATATTTGGTACCTGCTGGCTGTGAGTTAGAGTTCTTTTGCACATTGCTTTCTGTCAGACACTGGGCAGTTGGTTCTGCTTTCCGCTCCAAAGCAGATTGGAAGCAGTGTTTCATTCCAGAGCAGTAAAATTATGCAACTGTAAACATTTTAAAACTTAATTGCATATTTAGAACGTTAGTGACAAAGCCCAGAAAGGTCAATCCAGGAACTGAAGCCTAAGAATACTGTACTGAAAGGCCAGAATGATAGAAGTTACTTAGCTTTAATGCTTATTAAACGTAATATTAGTAACTACCCATTAGCTGGATGCAATGCTTATTTAGTGTTTTCGTGCAATGCTACAGTTTCTGCTAGAGAGGGAAAAATGGCTTTCGATTCAAGGAAAATGAAGACTTCTGGGAGTTGATCAAAGGTGATATTAAACATCTTAAACTATCTCAGTGCCAATGGGTGAAATGTGGTAAAATGTTTACTATTAAAGAAATCTGCACCTATGTTTTAGTAATGGCATTGTTTTTTTGAGCTACAAAAGTCCTTATGCAGGAGAAATAGGATGGGAGGGTTGGTATTTTAAATGTCTCTAGATCAGAAAATCCAGGCTATTTGATGCTTTCTGGAAAATAATTTCATTGGGCGAAAAGCAAGCAAGGTTGTTTTTTTTCTTCACTCTAGACTAATTTTTGTCTTTCTCATTATAGCATGTCATAGATATTGGAAAAGGTGAAAGTAATCTGATTTATTAGGTTGAACGGGCAAAGCACTGTTTATGTTGGTTGATGTTTCTTCTGGATTTCTGCTGTTAGTACATAACTGCATTTTCTTGGAAGGCAGGATTTAATGGTTAAAACACGTAAGTGCTTCTGAGTTGTAACTCTGCTCTAGGAATTATTTAATAATCCTGACAGCTAAAAAAGCTAAACTGGTTTGAGTCAGTAGCTGCCAAAATTTGCTTGTTTTTATTAAGCACTTCCAGATTGTATTACACGTGTAAGTATTTTAAAACCTGATGTGTTGGGACATTGGCCACTGTTGCTACCTATAACCCTTAGGTTTAAAGTGAGATGACTGCTAAATATCCTGTTAAGCTTAGATATGTAGGTTTGCTTTCATTGTTTATTTATGACACTTGTCATTTCCGTGCATACACTGTTTGGCATGTGTGGATTATATATAATATAAATAACACGGTGGAAAATTATCTCCAATTGCTTTGGTAACTTTCCCTTCTTCTTCTGATCTTCTCAGCAAATTGGTTTCCTGAGAGGGTTATTTGATATGAAGACTACAGAACAGAATGTTAACAGTAAAACAAAATGTTACTTAAGGATTAAACAGATACATCTCACTCCCATATTTCTGGCAAAGGTGTTCTTAAGGATGCAACAGCTGCATCTTCATCCTTGTATTGCCAGAAGATGCTTTTAATTCATCAAGAATATAATATGCATTAGAAATGTTTTTTATCTTGTTAACCTTTAAATAAGTTTCCTAGTTGTCTTGTTGCCTTTAATCTATGAATCCTTATTTGCTTAAGAGCGGTGCTTATTTTGTGGAAAAAGGGTTGGTTTTTTTTTTTTTTTTTTTTTTTTTTTTTTTTTTTTTTTTTTTTTTAACACTCTTCAAACAACCTTACTGTTCTCTGCAGTTATGGTAGGAAGAGCATTTTTCCTTGAAAGAGCAGGAAGATGTTAGTTTTTTGCTGAGAGTTTTCATTTCCGGCAGTAAGTGTGTCTTACTTGGAATGATTCAGGTTCAGAAAGTTGCTTTCTTGAGTAAGCATTTCAGTTGAGTATATGGGTTTTTGCCAGTATGTTCTAATCAACAGAGGATATTTATCTAGTGTATTTGGCACTTTGTTTCTTGTAGCAAGTGTTTGTTCTGAGTCCCATTTTCATCCCTTTTCAGAGCAGGGTGTTTATTTTGATTGCAACTAGAAGTAGAGCAGAACTTAGTTCTCAATCTTCTCCTTCAGTACAGAATAAGTAATATAGCATTTGGATAAGTAAGAAAGCTTCTTACAGATTCTTCTTGTTTCCTATATTTTTTCTGTACATTCATTTAATGCCAAAGAAGCAGCTGAGAACTGAATTTTTTTTTTATATGATGAAGTTGCAAATAGTTTTGTTTTGAACTGCTTGAGGAAATCACATCTTGTCTACTGTTGAAGAGAGTTACTGAAACTAGAAAGGACATGTCTTTTGGCAGCTTCAACTGAAACTAAGGACATCGAGTGTTCTTTATCAGGCAGCTTATGGGACTCAAAGCAAATATATTTTGTAAAAACAAACAGCAATGAATGTATTATGCAATGCTAGAAATACGTGTCAGTCTGTTTATACAGCAGCAATATAAATTCCTGTGTGCATTGTTCTTTTTGGGTCATCTGACTGTGATGCTTCATGTCAGAATTATGATATTTGTTCTGCAATTTATATTTGCACAGGAGTACGCAGTGGAATAGAACTGTCTCTATTATCATTGGAAGGATGAGTACATTTCCTTGAAAATATGCAGTGTCCTTCTGAAGATGAAGCTCATGCTTGTCTTCAGTAACATTTTATTTAACGCTTTTCAGTGATCCTAAGTTGAGGAAAGATGACAAAGCAGTGTCTGGTAGTCCTCACTGACTTCTTTATTCTCTGCTCAAGTCTTGAGATGTTCTGGAAGAACATAGAGCTCACCATGTCAGCCTGATTGTCCATCCTTGTGGATTTTGATGTTGGCACTTGGAGACTTCTCAACTTATTTTGAAAAGGGCAAAATAAACCAACCCAGAAAACAGATTTGTGTCAAGCTCTTTTGGAAGTACTTAGAGTCTTTCTACTCTTGGTTGTTTCAGTACTACTTGAAAACAGTTAATTACGTAATATGCAGAGATAAGTGGGGTGGGACTGTGGAGAACTGCACCTTTAGAACCTTGTTGGAGTTTACCTGCACTTGTACTGGAGCAAAAGGGGCACGTGCTGTCAGTTGTCCGGGAGTCGTGGGAAGTCCCAAGGGGAATATTGAGGGTGCAGTACAAACCTGGGCAGGAAGGCAAGTTCTGTAGGCAGAGTTCACAGCAGAGGGAATTTTTCCTTCAGCTCCTGTGAGGCTTAAGGAGGACTTCTCCTTTCTTGGTTTACTTTGCACTCAAGAGTCTTTAATATTTTGTTTTGCACACTTAAAATTTCCATTAGCTGTAAATTTACTGATTAAGATGCCCTAGTATGTATATTTTCAGCAATTCTTACATGAAAATCGTAGGTCAATTATTTTAAGGATGCAAATGAGTCTGGAGGTACAAAGTTGAAATATTCCAGTGAGAATGTGTGAGGATGATTAAGTGGGGTAAAGTTTGATTTAGGAAAAGGGGTTATGATGATGAATTCCCTATCTGTGGTGTTATCTTTTTCATAGCAACTTTTTAATGCCTCACGTATTAGTAACCCTGAAGGAATTCACTGTATGTATATGTAGAAGAATTTCTTTTGTTGCATACATGTTTTAGAATAAAGCTGACTGAATTCTTCTTTGGTTTAATTAGGTTAAGACGTATGTTTAGGCTGCTTGTTTTAGCTTCGTGTTAGGATTCGGAGATGTGCTAGTATAATTAGTGTATGTGTTCTTTTAATTTTGAGCATGGTTTTTGTCACTTTGAATTTCACTACAAAACAGCTCTGTCTGAAGCTTTTACTTGATAGGCAGCTGCTGCCTATTGAGCAGTGTGTCTTGCAGAGTTGGGAAAGCTCAGAGAAGCAACTTTTGTGCACACAGTGTATTTACGCAGTATATTCTTCTTAGTTTGCCTTACCTTGATCGTCCTACAAGGGCAGCTGTACTAATTTAATTCACTGTTCATTAGACATGACTGGTCTTACATAAAGTCGAGAAGACTAATTTGTTTGTTAGCATTTCTATCTTTTCTTATACAGGTGCTTCAGAGTACTTCTGTAGTGCTCACCAGCCAGTGAGGTGACTGATGTGTATTTATTTTCTCTTCCAAAGTTCCACTGATGACAAAAGTGTTTTTTAGCCATTTCCTACAACATTGTCCTCTAAAGTATGAGCTTGTTCATGTTCAGGCTTACTGCTAATAATTGTTTGTAATGTGCTGCAGATTACAACAGAAATTTTGCCAAGCTAGGCGTGTAGCTAAGATAACTCTCAGCATTTACTTAAAGACAGTCTTGTGTGGTTGTGTCTTACAGTCTATGTAGAGTATGCTCTGAGTTGATCCGATGCCTTCTATGTTTCTGGCGAGGCTGTTGCTAGAGAGTGGAAGTAGTTTATGATGTGGTAGTTCTTTGAGATGTTCAATACAATCGTATCCTTCTGACAGAAACCCCAAACCTTAGAAATACATTCTTTACTATTGACTAGTCTCAATGGTCAGGATAGTGGAACAAAGAAGAAGGCAAACCTTTCAGTAACTGCAGTGAGGTACCTAGCACTCAGCTTTTAGAAAGATCTCATTCTAGTCTTTCTAGATTTCTAGCAGAGATGGAGGAGAAAGTTTGTTTCAGTTTTGTGAGATGTGAAAGTAGTTAAAAATGGAATCCTTGTATATAGCTGAAGCAGACAAATACAGGTAAGTGTCTGAGTCCTGCCCTGGTGGAGTTCTGAGCATGCTTTATTGCTACAAAGAAGCAACCTGTGTATTTTGAAAGGCAATATACACCTGCAACAGAGACAGGTTTTTTCTTTGCTTAACAGGGATCCACTGAGTCAGATAATTACCTTGAAAGAGAGAAACAGGTTTTCAAAGTACTGTTTAAATGTCTTTTATCGTTGCAGTTCACCTTAAAACGGTTTTAAGTGTTTGAACTCAAACCTGCTTATTGTGACTGTACGATCGTTTTGGCTTCAGCCGTCTGAAATGAATACTTTGAGAAACAGCGTCAAGTGTTCATGTGAATCCCTCTCACTATGTCCTGGTACTTGGTGCACTTACATGTCTGTCCGGTCTGTTTCAGGAATTCGCAGCGCTTACAAAAGAGCTGAATGTATGCAGGGAGCAGCTGCTTGAAAGGGAAGAAGAAATTGCTGAACTGAAAGCGGAAAGAAATAATACGAGGGTCAGTTCCGTGTCTTCTCTCCAAGATCACCCCTTTTTGAAGCATCCAGCTACATGGTGGAAAAACACAATGTTGAATTTGAAAAGTTAAATGCTCTTACCTTGATATTTGAATATGAATTCCTCTGGAGAGGTGAATGTGTGTTAAGAAAGTACGGAAGCTTATGCATAGCTCCAAATATTGCTGTGCAGAATCGGAAAAAGACATTTAAGATTGCAGTGCTGTCTGTCCTTCAGCTCTCTTCTAGTTACAGTTTTGAAATCATACAATACTCAGGATCAGAGGAGTAGAGCAGGCAAGATGTAGTCGTCTGTTCCAGCAGTTCACACAGCTGCCAGCAGAGCAGTTGTTCTTCAGTTCAGAGTATTTCCTATGTATATCCTTCTGACAAGCATGCTGTTCCTCAGACTGGTGGAAGGAGTGGAAAGGCCCGGTTAAGTGAAAACCTTATTTGTAACCTGGACAGCAAGAGAGCAGGAAATACATTAGCTTTTATATCACTTCTAATATGAGTGAAATGTTAAAATGTGTCCTTATATTTGATATAATAGTCAGTTGGAGTTTACAACTCAAGCTAGGAGGGGAAGTTTTTTGCAGCTCTGCAGAATGGGAATAGTCATCGCTGTTTTTTGTTCTAGCTGTTACTGGAACATCTGGAGTGTCTGGTCTCCAGGCATGAGCGATCTCTCAGAATGACTGTCGTAAAGAGACAAGCTCAGTCTCCAGCAGGAGTTTCTAGTGAAGTAGAAGTTCTCAAAGCACTAAAATCTTTATTTGAACATCATAAAGCCCTTGATGAAAAGGTAATGAAATATGCTAGCTGTTGTTTTCTAATCCTATCTCTTCTTGTGAACCATATGGTTGTTTGTGCTGAAGTTGTAGAAGTCAGGTTCTCTGATCTTTTTTCTGTATTAAGATGGTGGCTGTGCTATCACTGCGTTAATAACTGCACTCCCAAATTAATAGGTTGCGCTGCAACAAGGTGCTGTAGTTTATTCCAGTATTCCATCAACTGTGCTTATGTTGTACCCAAACCACACTTGGTTTACATATTTGTTTTAGGAGTGCTTTTATTTACTTACCTGGGCAATATCAGGATTTAGACCTGGGCAATATCAGGATTTAGCCTTTTGATTATGTAATACAAGAAGTGGACTAGAGAGAACATGACGAAAGGAATCTGCTTACATTGTACTATAAAATAAAGCTGAATTAAAGGAGATCTGCCCTTTAGCTGTGTCTGATGTTAGCAGCGATCTGTGCAAGTAGTGAAGATGACTGTGAATTTTGCTGCCAACTTGTAGTTTATTGAACAACTTCTGCGAGCTTGTATACCAAGTACTGAAGATTATTTTAAGGAAATTTGTCCCTGCTTTCTTGTTGTGAGTAAGCAAAAGCATGTATACTTTGTGCCTTAGAAAAGAATTGGCAGATTCTGGATATGTTTAGTTCTTGCCTATACGTACAAGTAATGCTGAGATATAATTTACTAAGGCAAAAAAGAAAAAGCTGAATATTCAGATACGTATTGTTTATCTAGAAAGTTTTTTATAGTGTCTGTAATTACTACAGACTCAAGATTAAGCTGATCTCTAAATCTGGTAGAAATAGTCATTTATTACCTGAAAGGGCACGACAGCATTGGAATGTGTGAAATTGTTTTCTTAATTTCAGTGATATCAAATTATTTGAAATGACTCTTTCAGGTAAGGGAGAGGTTACGAGTAGCACTTGAAAGATGTAGCTTATTGGAAGAAGAACTAGGTACTACGCATAAAGAGGTAGGTTTCTTATTTAAAGAAGTCTTAAGGTATGCGTTGTGGGTGGTTTAATCGCTATTTGTACAAATAAATTTATTCAGTTATTAAAGTTTATTTTTTTCACTTCTACATTTTTAGCTTTTAGCAAGTGGGGGTAACTGTAGTTTTTGACTCTGTAGCTTAGAGCGGAAGAGGAGGAAAAAATAACCAATGAACAACCAAAACAAGATAGTTTATTTGGCTTAAGAATAAGAACTTCCGGGGTGCAGTGGAATAATTTTTGGTTCCTGTGCCATACTTTCTTAATACATTCCTTACAGTAAAATCAATAATTATTTTTTGCTCCTTAGCTTTTGCAGCTGTTCCTTATGTTATTATTGAGATAGAAATTGAACTTCAAAGTTACGTAAGCTTTTCTTTTGTTTTAGTTAATGATTTTGAAAGAGCAAAATAATCAGAAGAAAACGCTTCCAGATGGAATGTTGGATGTAAATCACGAACAAGAAAATACACCAACTACAAATGGAAAGGTAAAGCTATTTATTTCTTCAACTGTCTGATCTTTTTTTGAAGATCACTTTTTAAACCATAATAAAGGATTTTGAATGAAGATTTAATCAGAAAGTCTGTTTCCCTTTTTGCAGTCTATCCAATAATAGAGTGATCTCAGGGGAGGGATCTTTACTGCTAAGTAATATTTGGTCTGTCAAACTTCTATGTGATATGTCAAGACACTTTTCCCTGTTAAACAGCGATCCTCTGATGGTTCTTTGTGCCATGATGAAAACCTTGCTAAAGTGATTGAACTCCAAGACATCATAGATAAGCAAAACAAAGAGCAGACGCAAATGAAAGAACGCCTTACTGCTTTGTCTAGTAGAGTAACAGAGCTGGAAGAAGATCTTGATACAGCTAGAAAAGACCTAATAAAGTCTGAAGAAGTGAACACAAAATTACAGAGAGATGTACGAGAGGTGAGAAATGAACTGTCAAAATTTGGGTAGTCACAAGTGTAATTGCTTTATAAAATTGGTTATTGCTGCCCAGTTACACCTTGATGTTCTTGATTTAAAGGTGAGGAATTATTGTTTACAGAGTGATGGTCCTTTTTTGCTCAGAAGACCTGTTTCTTGAGGAAACTTGTCTTCAGAACTAACTTGTTATTAACTAGATACTTAAATTTATTTATCAAGAGATTTAGCATTGTGGACTTCAAGCTTGAAAGATGCTTGATGCTTTGTCTTGTCATAAATGCTGACCTTATTCGTGTAGTAAATTTTTTGTTTGTTTTCAAAGTTGTATGTGGTTAAGGAATGACTTAATAGTGGTGTGGTTGACAGTTCCTGTTACCAGCCACTGATCTCCAGGGTTCTGTGTCTTCCTTTGTACTCCAGAAGAAATGTATCCTTATTAAATTGAAATAGACCATTAATTAATTCCAAGAACGCTCTCTGACCATCCATAAAATAAAGATCAGTGATCTTAAACATACTGTGTAAAAACAAGTCACTGTACTTCTTAGCCAAAGTTACAGGCTGTGCTCACAAGTTCTGACCTCCCCCAGTTTGATCACTAAATAATTATCTCCAATATTCAAGACTAAATTCTGTCTTGTGTTTTGGGTAGACTATGGCCCAAAAGGAAGATATGGAAGAGAGAATTACAACTCTTGAAAAACGCTACCTCGCTGCACAACGTGAAGCTACATCTGTGCATGATCTCAACGATAAACTTGAAAATGAAATAGCCACTAAAGACTCCATGCATCGACAGGTTGTAATTTGAAATAAGCTCCAATAATTGAATTAAGATAGAAAATTAGATTTCGCTCAGTATGATACTAATTGAAATAATGTTCATACTGTACTAAAGCATTTCACTTGCTTTTAGGAAGATAAATATTTGTAAAGCACTGTTGTTGGTGATTGTTTTTCAGTAGGGGATGTATTGTACAGTTTTACCCTGGAAATGAAGGTGAGAGTTTACTGGGAAGTAGAAGCTGGTTTTAGGCAGTTTGGTAAACTTGATCATGCCAGAGTAGGTAGGGCTTTCTGTCTGTATTAATTGTGGATTTTTATTATATATGTCTCCAAGGATCTTCAATTTCATGTATGAGAATTACTTGTGTAAACTGAAAGTTTTAAAACTTATATGGTGTGTAGTTACTCGTATAGCCTGTAGTAGATGCTTCCTTACTGCAAGAGAAATTGGGCGTACGGTTCACATGAACTTATCCAACTTCCTAAACCAGAAATGGTTGTTATGCCACTTTCTAACCAGAGAAAGTCAGGCAACGCAGTCAACAAGAGAAGTCTCTGTAAAATTTTTTTTTAAATATTGCACACAATTTGAAAGTAAGTTTGTGGTAATATGCATAGTTATTTAAAATGCAAAGGAATTTATCCTTGATATAATTTACTCTTAGCACAGCCTTGACATTGAAAATTTGCAGCGTGATCTATACTGCTTGCTGTACCTTAACTATATTTCTTTGATGATAGAGTTTCTTTCAGAAACCACAGAAGTGTCTGCAACAAAAAAAAAAAAAAANAACTTAGAGGAACAAGTTTCCTTGTACAATGGAGGGGAAGATTCCACATCTGTTTATGAAACCAGTTTTGGATAGCTTTGTTCTTAGTTCTAGTGAAGTCAATAATCTGTATCTTTACCTTCCTTTTTGATCAAAATTACTGTTTTTTAACACAAATTCTATGTAGAGTGAAGATAAGAACAGACAATTGCAAGAACGGCTGGAACTAGCTGAGCAAAAGCTGCAGCAGACTTTGAGAAAAGCTGAAACTTTGCCAGAGGTGGAAGCTGAACTGGCACAGAGAGTTGCAGCACTTTCAAAGGTGAGAAAACTGGATAGTGTCCTCAAGACTGTCTTCTCTGTTGGTGTCCTGCTACAAGAATTCTGTCCCTAGTATTGTTTTTGTTAGCTTGTTTCAGTTTTTTCCTAATTAGTTTACAGAATGCATCTCCCTGTTTTTGTTCATCTCTTGAAA
Source organism: Penelope pileata (assembly GCA_013396635.1). Taxonomy (NCBI): domain Eukaryota; kingdom Metazoa; phylum Chordata; class Aves; order Galliformes; family Cracidae; genus Penelope; species Penelope pileata. Next base: position 791,767 of record WBMW01000442.1, read on the forward strand.
CACACTGATCTGTCCTGTTATTTTCATTTATTCTCTCTGGAATTTGAGTAATTATTCTGTTAATTCTGTTGCATTATGAAAGTGTCTCTCTGAATTGCTACTTTGCTTTTTCTTAAAATTCTTTCAATAATAGGCCTTAAAGTATTTTAAAGCAGTAACAATTTCTGAAGGGCAAAACCAATTTTTTTCTACTGTTAACCAAGTAAGACATGTAGTGGGAGAGAAGGAATGGTGGGTAGTCATTAATACGAAGATTCTTAGAAGACTGCAAATGGAATAGTGAAGTCTGAAGTAATACATATAATGACTATAAATGAACCTTTTTGTGTGTGTGTGTCTCTTTAAAGTCTTAGTTTCTTTTCTTTCCGTGTTATCTTTCCCATCCCTTACTGGCTCTGTAGTCTGACCTTTTGTCTCCTGGGAACTCTGCTGCTAAAGATGCTAAAGTATTGGAACTTACCACCAAGCTTAGGAAGGTAGAATTTGTGTATTAGTCCTTGTTTCTGCTTGCTGCTTTCTGCTTTGTCATGATTAATAACAAAAGGCCATATTATCTAGGCTAGCGAGGAAAAGTTGAGAATGCATTTAGTTTCCATTTTTTTCTTATTTGCTTTTGGGGGATTTGAATGAACTTCTGCTGCTGCAAACTCATTTGCAAATAAGAGTTGATTCACAGTATTTAGGGGTGAGAGGCTTTGTTTTGTTATTTAACATGCAAACTCCCACTAGGTACTTTTAGGGACAGGAAGACATCTCTTTTGCATTGTATCTCACCATAAAGGGCCGTTGCACAAAGCATGTTAGATACCTTGTGCTTCAATGTTTTTATGCTTTAGAAAATTTTTTTTATAACAAGTTCTAATTTTGTTTTTTAAATTGACAGGCTGAGGAGAGACATGGCAATATAGAAGAACGGCTGAGACAGATGGAAGCACAGTTAGAAGAAAAGAATCAAGAACTGCAAAGGGTACTATGCATATTTTTGGCACAGAAACAAAACTGGAAGTCTGATTCCCTTCATGGTTGTCTACCAATCAGCAAAGCTGATTTTGTCTCATCTCTGAAATAAGCCAGAGTTTAGGTTGGCTCATAATTGGGAGATGTGAGCCACTTTCTATGGCTAGCTTGAAATCTCAAGAAAAAGCTGAAAGTGTCTAATCAGTTTGAAATAAGTTTGAAAATCCTAGTTGTTGCTAGTCAGACTTCCTGATGAAGAGATGAAAATCCTGATAGAGTAAATGACTGTACAAAAATTGGTTTGTGGGTTATAAATAGTAGAATTGGTTTTGAAATGTTCTGTTTTGAATTGTGAGTTTGTACTTAAATTCTGATATCAGAACAGTGATCGAAATCTAAACGTCCCTTATACACCCTTACAGAGTCACAGAGGTACATGCAGTATTCCTTTAGTAAAAAAAAATTTCTAATAGAGAAAAAAATGTAGATTAAAGAAATATATTGCTTTACAGCCCTGAAATTATTATAGAGATCGTAACTTCCAAGTTACTTCAGTAACTTTGTCGTAAGAATTTTAATTTTTATGTATCTTAGGCTAGACAGAGAGAGAAGATGAATGAAGAGCATAATAAACGTTTGTCAGAAACTGTGGATAAGCTTCTCTCTGAATCTAATGAAAGGCTTCAGCTTCATCTCAAGGAAAGGATGGCTGCCTTGGAAGATAAGGTAACCTGAGGTCACATCACAGCATATTTATTAACTAGATGTGCCATGTTCTTTAGTGATCTGTGTATTTTGTAATGTGTATGCAACTTCAGTAAGTAAGAAATCCTTATTAATTTCTGTTGAGGGAGACTTCTAGTGTGGATTTGGGAAATACATTCTTGAAATTCCTTTTTTGGGGGTGGGGGGTAGGCTTTAAACTAGCATTGAGAACACATCATTCAGGAAGCTTTATCCTTCCTTAGTTGACTGATGTGGACTGCATAAATAGGCTTGTCCAGTGTAATACAGGAAGTCTGAAGAATTAGGACTTGAACTTTGACCTTTTCAGTTCAGATTCTCTTTATTTCCCACAGCTTCTGTCTGTGTTGGTTACCCTGAATCGTTGTGGGATTCTTGCAAGTTGAAACAATCCTGTGTTTCTTTCCCAGATAGGCAGGTTACATGAATGTAAAGGAACTGTTCCTTGTGTTGTCAGTGCACATCTCAGAGCCATCTCCTGTATTTAATTAATCTTCTAAATTATGACATTTGGCCTTTTTTCCTTTCTGCTTTTGGAGCTAGACATTTAAGGATTTATCTTGCATGTCTGCCATAAAGGATTCCCTTATTCTGTGTCAAAAAAAAATCAGTGCCTTTTACCGTTAGCACATTGCTGAATCTGAATTGCTTTGTCTTGGATTAAGAAACAGTTTCTTGTACTGGAGGCTGAAATAACCATGTGGGGAAATGCCTCAGTAAAAGCTGAGTGGCTTATAATGATGTATTCAGACTTCAATAGATGTTTACTTTCTCATGGATTCATGTCAATGCAGTTCTCATCCCTAAACCATCAGAATTCTAGAACTGCCCTCATCTCAGATTAATAAAGATTGAGTTCTTTCTTTTTGCTGCTTTTGCACTCTGGGAGGTAGGAAAAATGAGGTACAAAAGCAGGTCCTACTGGCGCTTGTCATTTGAGTTAATGATAAAAATGCTTGCTGTATAATCATAGAATCATTTGAGTTGGAAGGGATCTTAAAGATCATCTAGGTCCAACTCTCCTGCTGACGACAAGGGAGGTCAGTCATCTGGCATCTAAGGCTGCAAACTTTTGTGTTGTACGTTTTAATTAACGTCACTATTTTAAAGATCACCAGCTGCTCCCAGTACTCCTGACTTCATTGTTATGGGCCTAACCAATAAGTTTGCTCTAACAGTCTTTAGAAATTCAGTTTCTGAGAAGCAGCTGACTGTAATTTTTTGATTGTTGAATGTTGGGAGGGGTGTTTTAGAGTTAACCCTAACCTTTCTTTACCCCTCAAACCCAAGCTACATTCTCATGAGAGAAGTTTAGTTGTCCTTCGCTGTCAGTAACAGCTTCTAGAAAGGTATTATCCCAGTAGCTTCCAGCTCATTCTTTTGTGATAAATTGGAAGAAACATGCATGTGAAATTCCCAAACTTTCTTCTGATCATTGAGGCTCTTTTCCCAGAATTTGTTTGTTCACTTATGAAAGTTTATTACAGGTTTAAGATGCAAATAGTGATATTACCTCAAGGAAATGTGTTTAGCAGAACTTCTTGGCGACATTGGAAAGCAAAGAGGAAGTGAAGTGGTTATAAATTTACTATTAGATGGGGGAACCTTTTTTTTTTTTTTTGTTTAATAATGTTCACTGTAGTTCTGTTAATTGAAAATCTTTTTGATTGTTGTAGCTCTCAGATGACTCTTAGTCTGCATTTGGGAACTGCTTTGAGCAAACAGTTTGTAGTAGTCATAAGCATCTTTCTTGGAGCTGTTTAAAAGTTGCGATATAATTGTAAAGAAAACTGCTCTTGTGTTGTGGTAACTTAGTTCATCTGAAAGTGAAAACAAAACGAAAAGTCACTGATAATAGCCAGTAATGCCTTAGAAACCAGACAGTGAAAGATAGCAAATATTTTTGCTGCATAATTACTGCTTTTTTGTCAAATGAAGGGTAACAGGTTAGTGTTGATATCAAATTTTTGTAGAGCTTCCACTATTAGTAAATCCATTATTTACAGAGTTGTTTACCTGGAAGATAGACTTTCACATGTGATCCAAGTGAAGCAATGTAAGTAGTAACCTACCTATTAACTTAGGATATATCTGTATGGTGTGACCGAAATGTGTTGATACTCATCTGGGCTATGGTTTAGGAGTGGTAAGCTTTTGTAAGTAATGTCATTTGTGATTCATTTTGTTCTAGAATTCACTTCTTCGAGAAATAGAAAATGCAAAAAAACAAATAGAGGAACTTCAGCATGAGAAGGTATAATATGCATTTCTGAAATGTTATGTTGGAAAATAATTGCTGTATTGCTACACAACAGAAACACATTTGGCTTGCCCCAGAAAAATTAACGTTACTAACTAGTCTGCTTAAGAAAAGAAATTCTGTGGGCTGATATTGTTTATTTTCTGATATTGCATACCTCAGATTTTTGATGTTTTTATAGGTAATGCATAGCTTTTTAATCATACCCAACACAGTTCTGAATATGCAAAGTGGCTGGATGTATTGACAACTTGCCGAAGTTTAGAGATTGCATAGGATTTTTATACTGTTGTACATAAAACTTAGAACAGTAAAAAGAAAAAATGAATGCTTTAGTGGTGGGTATTTTCCCATAAGTATATACTTAATGCAGAGGATGTCGTAGGATGCTTGTTTGAGTGATAAAATTGTCATACAGTTTTAAGAGAGGGGGAGAGAGATTTTTTTGGGCTTGGCTGCTCCTTTGCAGCAGTGACTGTCTGGCACTGTAACTGGCAAATTCACTTCTTGAGTAATAGTGGTGGGGCTTTTCATTTCTTTGCTTCCTTAAGCAGTGGCGATTCATTTTATGGTCACACTGTTTTGAAATAATACTTGTTATTGCTTATTAAATCACAGGTGTACTGCATCTCCCCAAATCACTCTAGTAAGTAGCTAGGCCAAACTGTTAGAGGCTGTGCTTCTGTAATAAACTGAAGAACATATTCAGAATCTTTTGCAGGATGTTCTTTGAATTCTTGTTTATGTAGGCCGGTGGTTTTCACGCAAGGCACAGATGTTCATCATCAGCCACTTTTCTTAGTCTTTCATTGTTTTCTTATTCACTGGATTGCTTTGTTAAATTCCAAGTTTCTAGAGCATGGACGAATGTTAAAAGAGGATGCGTTTAGGTCTTGTTATGCTCAGAGCTTGAGAAATCTTGCTTTGTATTAAATGTTGCCATTTTAGTAAAGTTAGTAATATGTGAGTTTTGTTCAGTAGTTTTAAAAATGTGTGTAGAGTCACAATGTAGAGAGGCAACAGAGTTGTCCTAGGATGCCCTTTTGTGATGGTGTTGTATTGTGTGTAGCAAAAATCATTTTTGTTTTATGTAGTTCAAGGCCGTTTTGTCTGAGTTTTGTAGAAATTAGATCAATGGACTAAATGTTAGTTTGTAAATTGGGATCTGATGCTGAATTTTTTAATGTGTATTGTTATATATTTTATTTATTTTTACAGGATAAACTTGTATTAAATATTGAAGCGTTAAGGGCTGAAAATGACCAAGTGAGACTCAGAGCCACATCACTTCATCATAGGTATCAGCACTTAATTGTAGTTAATTTTTTTCAAATTTCTTGAAGCCTTTGTTACTTTGCTAGAAGTAACTTTACCTATTAAAAATAAAAACACATCTGTTGTAATTATAAAATGCTCTTTATAGAGCAGATAAAGCAGCTTTTATACCACTTTAAAAAAATAAAATAAAAGTCACTGATGGGATGACAGGAATCATTTGGGTGAGTTTCTTGGTTTGTTTCATTCTTCTCCCCATCTTACTAACGCTAGCGCTTCTTGTTTTAGCCGACCAGATTTCAGATACCCTATGACATCTTCATCTGTGGCTGACAGTCATGCAGACTCCTACAGCACCTCATCTGTGTTGAGGCGTCCCCAGAAAGGGCGTTTGGCAGCTCTCAGAGACGAACCTTCAAAGGTAGTAGAACTGTAAAAGGACATAACATTAACAAAATCCTTAATCGAAGTAGATTAGGTAAAGCTAACATGTTCAAAGAGTTTGTTGAGTAGGATTGCGTAGCAATAAAACTGCTGGATCTTGATATATCAAAATATATTTTTAAGATGTTCTTGTGTTTAGGTATTCTGCTTCACTAACTAATACACAGCTACTAATCTGTATAATTTAAATCCAACAACTGCAATTTTGGGACTTTGAAGTCCAGTTTGTTTTATGTATGATAAATCTGTACAATATAATCTGAAAGAGTCCTACCTTTGTGTCTGTACACTTTTGAATTTCATCTTCGATTTGCTAATCTAACGTGTTACTGTCCTGCAAGCGAGTTCTGCAAGTTCTCATTGCGTAAAGCTGATTTGAAGATTTTCATTGAATTAGTTAGCAAAATTCTGTTGTAATTGAGAGCATATATAGCCAAATTAAGTGTTTTAATATCTGTTGGGTCTGTCTGTTTTTTAAACTGTACTTACCCGTAAGATACAAAGTTTTATACATCATAGCTTTTCTTTTTTTTCTTACATTTCTCTAAACATTGCTTTCTTGATGGATGTATTCAGCATGTAAGTGGACTTTTTAAAAATTGTTTGAAACATCTTGGAAAAACTGTAGAAATGCCATTTTTTTTTTTTTTTTTTTTTGGAGCTCATGTTTTTTTCTAATTCTTTTAACAGGTTCAAACTCTGAATGAGCAGGACTGGGAGAGAGCCCAGCAAGCAAGTGTATTAGCAAACGTGGCACAAGCGTTTGAAAGTGATGTCGATGTGTCTGATGGTGACGATGACAGAGAGACTATATTCAGTTCAGTTGATCTACTGTCACCAAGTGGTCAGGCTGATGCTCAGACTTTGGCCATGATGCTTCAAGAACAGTTGGATGCAATCAACAAAGAGATTAGGTATGGTCTATCTACTGTTACAGGGATTTTTCTAAAAAAAATGGTTTGTGTGACATGAGAAATCCTTTTCATGGTTACTCACAAAATTGTGATTGCTCGTTCAGTTTCCTTTGGAGGGGATTGGGAGTGTGGGAATTGGCAAAAATGGTTAGCGCCTAAGTACTCCTTTCAGGTTGTCTTTAGTATCATTTGTGAAAGGGGTTGTATTGCTGGTTTGACAGAAGCTCCTGCATGATGGTGGTAATAGCTATAGTATTTACATCCTTTTTCAGATGGGATTACAAAATTTTCAGTGTCTGTTTCATCTGTCAAGTGCTGCTGCTTTTTAAAATGCTTCTATCAGCCGTTCTGTTTATATGGTACTTCTTTGAATGTCACGTTCCTTTCAAACCGTTTTCCTTTCAGGCTTATACAAGAAGAAAAGGAAAACACAGAACAGCGTGCAGAGGAAATTGAAAGCAGAGTGGGTAGCGGGAGTTTGGATGCCCACGGCCGATTCCGATCCATGAGCTCCATTCCTCCTCCCTATGCAAGTGGTTCACTTGCTGGTTCTTCCCCACCTGGCAGCGGCCGCTCCACCCCCAGGCGGATTCCACATAGTCCAGCCAGGGAAGTGGACAGGCTAGGTATCATGACGCTGGTAAGTATCTGCTCACTTAAATTTTCCAGAAGAATATTCCTTTCCTCTAGGAAATGTTTGGTTTTTCCTCTTCCTCTCCTTCTCCCTCACCTGTATTACTCCTTTCTCTAGGTTTTTTTACTGCTTCTTTTCAATTACTTTAAAAAAGTGTAAGGTAAAATCATGATGATTAGGAAAAAAAACATTCAGAACTCAAATCTGTTGTTTGGTCAGCATCTCCTGCTTAAGTATTTCTTCTGATACGATTTTTCTTTGTTCTTCTTCTTAGAAGAACTAAAGTTTTATGTTCAACCCCTGCCGTAACAAGCAGTTACTGTGTTTTAAACTTCAGTTTTAGCAGTATTTTTTTCAGCTAAATATTCGGCTAAAAAGTAATTTGCGTATCTTGTGTTAATCTTGAAGTTTGTGATACTATCACAGCTGTGATAATATCGAGTGCTAGTGTCTCGTCCTTGTCTATTAAGACATGTAGGTAAAAGAAATATGTTAGACCCAGTAGCTGATGCAGTGGCAGCTTGGGCTTAGCAGTTCAGTGAGTAAAGAGAGATGGATCCATTCTTTTGACTTTGCTACAGCTGCTTAGGAAAACAATCCTTCTAGGACATGCGTTACGCATGTACTTCTACCTGTAAAAACAGGTCAAGTTTTCCACCTTTGTTTATATATATATATGTTAGGCAAATCTAACTCCTTGTAGTATATGGAATATGTTTCACTAAGTACCTTAGATACAAGTGTTCTTTTGCTTCTACGTACATAACATTGTCTCCAGCTGGCATATGCATTTGGAACCTGTACTAAATATTGTCTGTGCGGCATCATAATACACCTTATTGGCTTGGATTGTTGCACTTATATTATGACTATAAGATGCAGTAGACAAGGAATGCTATCCAACACTGCAACAGCAGGCAGATTGCAGAAGACTGACATTTAATTTAGCTCTCTGATAGGAGTTTAAAAACAAGTATTACCACCACCTATTTTTGCAGCTTTTTAAAGTGAATGTGTATATAACACAACATTTTTTCCATAAAAAGGGAATCACTTTTCATTCTTGTATTTTTAAAAACAATCATTATATTAGCTCTACTGATGTACCCAGAGTCAAGCACATCTTTCTTTTGTAGAAACTAAGAAATTTCAAGAGGTAGAGTGCTTTGTTTGCTAACTTACCACAGTAAAAAGTAGTGAACTAACTCCTAAGTGTACCTCTTAAAGAAAAATGATGTAGGATTTTTGAAAGCTGCATTAGTTTGAGTATAATGTAGATAAAAGTATCATGTAGATCAAAGAAATGTTAGACCTAGCTTAATGCTAACTAAAGAAGTGTTGGGGAGTAGAGTTAGCTGAAAACCCCTCATGATTAAAATTTAGTTCCGAAGCTGTCAATATGATGGAATTCTGAAGCTTACAGCGCTCTTCAGCAATTTGTGTGGTTAGTTTTCGTTCCATCTGGCAAACATTTCCATATTTCTGCGCTATTGAATTTAATAGAGGCAAGATTTGGCAAGGTGAAAATGAATCGGGCGTTATTTCTCTCCAAACTTATGATTTATTCACATGGTACTCTACAGTCGCAGTACAATAACAAAGCTTATTAATGCTGTGTAGTTTGCGTGCATTCTAATTAGAAGATGTTTATAAGTAGGCATCTGTGTTTAAAAACAAAACCAATAAAACAGCAAAAAATACTGACTTATACTGACTTTATTTTTGGTTTACGGTTTTTCGAAATAAGTTGTAGCAAAATACAATGATGACAAATCTAAATTAAATTTTGGTCGATATTAGCCCGAATAACTTGATAACTTGTTCACAAAACTCAAGGTTGCCATTTTGGTCTGTGTGCTGGCAGAGGTGAGAAGTACCTAAGAAGTGAAATACAGTGGGAGTGGGGGCATACAGTAGGGTGAAGTATTAAGTAAAACTGATAGAACCTGGATCAAACATTCCAACACATCAAATTTTACTGAAAGAACATTGTTATTGAATAGAAATGAGCTATTGCTGGCACTCTGTCTTTCACAGTTATTAAAGTATGACTGCTTTCCATGCTGTACAGTATAACTGCGGCTGTGGCTAAGGCGTTACAAGTAACTAATGCAGGCAAGTTATTAAGCTGTGTGCCTGCTATTGCTCTGTGTAGACTGTGGTGTTCAAGGAGAGTCCTTGACATGAGACTGGAAATCCTCTCGTGTTTTAAAGCAACACCTCATGCCCCCATATGCTCTGTTTTTCTTGCTAAAGATAAAATGCACATCTTGGGTGCTAGTTTGCCTGTAGTGCCACTATATTGAAATATCTAGGGTACTTCTGTATTAATCAAATATAAATCTTGATTATTTTTCTTCTTTTTCTGTCTTCAGGCAAATGTTTTTAAATACTCTGTGATTTGGAGAGTACTTTGTACTCTATATATTTCTCTGTGCTGTTGTTGTAATTGTTTACATTCTCCCTAGTATATTTTGTCTGTGGTAGTTGTTTCAGCTTAATGCTACAGTTTACAATAAATACGGCTTTCCCAAATTTCTTTTCTTTTCACGCATCTGTCAGCCTAGTGATTTAAGGAAACACCGTAGAAAGGTAAAATCTTTAGTTTATTTACTGATGTGCCCCTTCATTTTCTTCCTTTTCTCCCAACTCATTGATAGATAACAGAAACATGAGAGACATTATGTGCTCTTTGATATTGAAAGTTGGGGTTTCATTGGTTTTTTTTTTTCTGCCGCTGTGGGGTACAGCTGTGTTCTGCTCATGATCGCTATTTTGCGGTCTTCGTGATGCTATTTAATTTCAGAGATCTATTAGTGCATATGCAAATACATCTTAATTTCTGCTATTCAAACAGAAGACCGGTCACGGTCACAGATGCATAGAAACTGACTTCATAGAATTGGTAATTTTGCCAGTGATCGTCTAAGCATGTTACGGTGAGAATTGAGATGCCTTTTTTTCTGCAGGACTTCTGTTTTTTTTTTTTTT